>JANHGB010045248.1:0-60698 GCA_026283785.1 Coracopsis vasa | reverse complement strand
CTTGAGGTCAGAAGATACCTGGAAGCTGAGACATCCAAGTTAAGTCCTTCTTCATCCTCTGGGGTTCAAAACCTCCCTCTTGCCTCCTCTGACAGCAGATGAGAGGCTCTTGGCTGATCTGGGAGTGGGATCTTCGCACCTCCTCCTTTTCACTTTTTCTCTTCCCCTGTTCTGCTGAAGTTATGGCCTTATAAAGGAAGAAATTTACTAATTAGAGGAAGATCTAGAAGATCTATGGCTTTTCATTGCATTGATCAGGGCCTACACCTGTGAGAGGTTTGCTCTGCTGTACTCTATGAACCTTCCTTCTGCAAATTAGCATTTATTCCATAATGAGTTTCTGTTTTTCAAGAGCAATTTATAATTTTGGCAAAGAAAGAGGTCTGCAGGAGAAACCCACTGGATAATATCTTTGCCCATCATGCTTGTTCCTCATACTGTACAGCTTCTTGAGGAAAAATCCATGTGAGTGGCCACATATGACTATGCTGATGAATTTTTTTCTATTAATGTATCTCATACCTGTTTTCTAGCTTCTTTGATTTTTTTAATAAAATAAGAATTTACTTAAGATTCTGAACACTTGAATATTAATTAATTAATTATTTTCACAAACTAGTGAAATAAGCTCAAGACTTGTGCTTGGAGTTCAATCCTATGGCATCGATGAAACAGGAGCTTTCAGGGAGCAGATGGACATGAGTCTCCAAGTCACATATCAGGGCTCGGTGTGCTTTTCCTACTTAATTTGATACTTATCCTCAATGTGGACTTCAGAAAGTCTGTATTGCCTCCTGCATGCTTCATAAAGTCTATGTTACTGCCACACTCCAGAACAATGCCGTTCTTTATAAAGTGCAAATTGGCTATGCAAACTTTATAAAGTATATGAAGCTGCTATTAATGTCTAATCACTCCCCAACAGATTCACCAGACTGCTACTCAAAGGCATTGCTTTTCATTATATCCAGCACATTAAAATACTTTTTACTTTCAAATTCCAGCATTTTAACATTTCATGACCCAAATAAATGTGGGAAAATGTCAATGAGGTGAGAATACCTCTGTTGTTTGATTCCCTTGGTGCGCCTATTCAAACACAAGGCTTGGTTTACCTCAAACTGTGCAGAGAAGTCTCATCATGATGATGGGACTATACCTATGTAGAATTTGAGGTTAATAGATTTCAGTGAGCTGAACCAGGAGCTGGGAATTTTTCAGAACATGCAGTTCTGTGTTAAGGATGGTAATGCCTGTTTAAAGATTAGCATCTGCCACTAGATTCACAAAAGAACATAAACCACATTAAAGCTTCTAGTCTAAGTACCTTGAAGATCTATTTTATTGTCGATTGATACTTCTGTAACACCTATCTTTCATACAGAAAATTTCACAGATTTCCAGACATTTGCTTGTAGCTATGTACAGAGCAATCACCTTAGTCTAGAGAGTCCTGCAGTAAAAAGACCTTAACTTACTTAAACATGGGCTTCCTCCATGTCAGGCTCAGCAAGTTCCTGGTAGGCTGATCTAGCTGGACCTACTTTGAACTGTTTTTTGGTTAGATGATGTCCAAGGTGCCTTCCAACTCATATAGTTTCCTGTGATCATATAATGAAAAAAAAAATCAATATTTAACAAGTACAACTGAGTACTATCCAAATACATAGAAAAGTGTTTTCTAGACCGAAGAGTTTATGTTCCAAATAAAACAAAGCCTTGTATATGTGTGTAGGGACTGGAGGTGCACTGAGGTGAAGTGAATTGCTGAGGTCCTACTGAAATTCAGTGCTGGAACAAGAAAAATGATTGTCTCAGTCTCATTCTTTCCATTCTCTCTGTTCAGACCATAGTGAACTCAGAAAGCATTGTTAAGTTACACAGGATGGAAGGATTGCAAAAGTAGGATTAATGTTTTGTTTTTTTCACTTACAAAAGATATTTATGTCTATGACATTTTGCAGCAGTTAAGGAAAAATTCCCACTCACAGCAGTGTAATATCCAGATAGACACCCTATCATTGATACATGAGCCTTTTCTGCTGAAGACGCAGAAACATTCTATTTCTGTAGTTTCCCCTGGTTACTCCAGACCAGCTCCAGGCAATGGGCTCCCAGTCAGTCATCTCTGGAATCTCTAAATGGGTATATTTAGGCAGTTCCAGTGTTACAGGATGTGAGAATAAGTTTGTTTGCAGAAGTTATTTGAGCAAAGTAACTCCATCTGTATTCTCTCTCAGTGGGCCACAAGTTAAAATATAGTACAAATATTGAATAACTAATTTCCAAGGAGATTCACAGTGGCTTGCAAAAGAAAACAAATAAAAACTGACCCCTTTACATATATGATGCATTCTGATTCCCTCCCCCTCCCTTTAATAATTAGAAACATGGTTTCACTGATACACTTTACAAAACCATTCTGGGGATTCATGAATTTAAAAGAAAAAAAATAAACTAGATGTGAATAATTCATACTTAAATAGCTCTGAGCCAAGAAATTGCTTCAGTATTTCCAAGTATGCAGGTTTTATTATTCTCTTAAAGTATGAATAAAAACAAGGTTGTTTTATCACACTTGGACTAATCAATGATATGCCCAAAGCACAGTTGGCAGTAAATGATCCATTTTAGTTTAAAATATTTTTTAAATCGATGTGTATTGTAAGAGTGTCATAAAAATCTTCAAATTAATGTTTTTTGAGCTATAAAACCAAGTAATATATTTAAAGGGTTTTTTTAAGGCAGCAGTGTTTCCAAGTAAATAGGAGATGGGCCAAGCTGTTCCCTCTGAATTACTGTTCATCAAGTTTTCGCACTCTATTAATGTAACCTTCATGAAATATTTCTACATTACACTTCATGATGTAATTTGAATGCATTAGAATTAATTTGCTAATAAACTGCAGCAAAAATATGGAATAAGCTACCCCCGAAAGCTTATGAACTCTCTGTTTAGCTTGGGTCACATACATGAGGGTTTCCAATGTAAAGTTTGTAGGCAAAAACAAAGACTCCTGTGACTATAATGCGTTGTTCAGAAGCAAGCTCTTTGCCCAGGGAGGGGAAGCAATGCTGTCTGTGGGTCTGTGAGCAGGCTTTTAGTTTGGTCAATGAACGCAATACAATGAGAAACCAATGAGTCACTGCTGACTTTGTAGGGTAGAGACAACTTCAAAACATCCCTTTGCCCACCCCAGGTAAGCTCATCCACGGCTCTCTTGGCCAGCCAGATTTTGTCAAAGTATGATGTGATGCCAACCCATGACTGAGTCCTGTTCCTTGTCTAAGCATGGCATATTTTTTGGAGAAGATCCAGAGCTTGCCCTTGGCTGTCTGGATGAGTTTTAGTCAATGTGAGCTCATCCAATGACACCAGAGGGACTGCAGGTGTGAAGTAAGATTTGCAGGGCATTGTCCTTTAGGACAGGGATTTTTGGCTTGTCCAGTTTTATATATAAATGCTTAAGGTTGTTTCTAATCTCTGCCACTGGCTTTGATGCTGAGGATGTAACATGACAGCCAGGGAATCACCTGGGAACACAGGAGAGAGGTTATAAAGTTCTCTCATTCTTTACTTCCAACTCGCATTCACGTTGCTGGCAGCTTTGCTGTCTGCATTTCTAACCTCTCACTGTAGGTTTTAGTTCAAAGGCAATAGATGTTCCATATGCATTCACATCAGACATGCCGTATTGAGGTTTGGAGGAAATCCACTGGAGGCGAGACTATGCTTCCAGTGTTTATGCTCACTGCTTTTGGTTATAGTCAATGAGAGTGAATGGAAATACTGACAACAGGACATGTTTTGTAGTGGAAAAACTGGCATGTAATATCTCATAATTATTATTGTCTCTCTTCATAATTATTATTTCCTTTTTAAAACTTACATAACATACATGAGCTAAGCACATCGAGAGCTGAGTTCTAACCCTCAGCAGTTTATGCAAACTAACAGGCAAAAAATGCAGCTCAGCAAGAAATCTTTCTCACTAAGCAGGAGCAGAATTGCATGTGTCCAAATATCAGGAGGCTAAATCCCATTTTGTAGGATTTCCATGTATTAGTGGAAATGAAAGCACAGAGAACCCCAGAACTAGGACTATTCTCACAAGATTTCTGACTTACTCACAGACCCAAGAGGTCTGCATCACCAAAATGAAACTGGAAGTCTCTTTTTCTTCCTATGGGACTTTTTCTACAGTACTCTTTCTTCCTAAAGCATAATCTATTCCCATAATATTGAGGTCTCACAATCAAACTGTCACAATCTACCTTTTGTAAATGGAGATAGTGAGGACATGGCAAAGTTTTTGGCAACTGGTTGCCTTTATGTGTATGAGAACCACCTATGATTTTCTCAAAGCCTAGATTCAGTCTAGGCCAAAGTGTTCAGGGGTGATCTCACCAAACCAAAGCAAGCTGACCTGTTTCACAGCTCTCTCAGTGTGTTATAATTTCCCAGCTTCCCTGGAAATCTGGGTTATACCCTGTTTGCTCAAGGTCTTGTGGCAGCTGGTGGTGGAATAGGCAGCTGAAACTTAAAGGAAATTAGACTATGCTACCTCAGGCAGAGCAGAGATCTGCAGGTTGAGAATAGCTAAAATTCAAGAGATGAGGTGAGAGATACCAGCAGTTACCCAGTCTACTGTTTTCTAGGATGGAGTTGTGTGCACTGTCTGTCATTTCACCAATAGGTTTAAGAAGATGGAGGGTTACATTTAACTATATTTGTACAGCTTTTTCCTTCTGCTGAAGGCAAAAAGAGAAGGTAGGATGCATTGCATGCAACATTTGGAGGTGTTGTAATGGGCTATAGAGAAAGGTCCTAGCTTTTAGCCAAATCAGTGGGAAATGTCAAAGAAGCATTTGGTGCAAGTGTGTCTCTTGGCCAGTCTCACCTTGGTTTCTCTTCGGGATTTCTCTCCTATTTCTAACTCTAGAAGAGCACTTTCTGATTTCCACATCTACAATCCCCTTATCTAGAGGATGCTGTGGGGCTTGAGAAGATCTGGCTTATTTTGGATGATATATGTTTAAAAAGAAGCAAGGCTATGTGATCAGAGTAGCTGATTCAGTTATCCATTCTCTTGTAGTCTGGCAGAAAAATCTTGGCAATATCTTGAAGGAACATATTATGTTTCCAGTGAAAGGAAATAATTCCAGTCATTCTCAACGAATCCCTCTATCCACTACTGCATTAATACTACAGGTCCTTAAAAAGAAACCCATCTAAAACATTTTTGGCTAAGATACAGGCACTGAATCAAGAGGCAGGAAAGTAAACATTTTTTATTCTCTTTGAATATTAGGAGAAGCCATCTCCTCACACTCACTGCCAGAAGCCCTGAGAAGAATTTCAAATTAATAAATAACACTCTTTTTATTGAAACTTTTGCAGAAATATTTGGCAATAAATTAAGGCAAGTTGTAGATTCTTTATAGTAAAAAAGTTTCAAATGGAAAGTCTGACACATTCTTAAGCTATAATAACACAAATGGGATCACTATAATTTTCAGTTCTGATTATAGGTTATGAAATCACTGCCAAAATACCCATATATTGATGAGCCTGCAGAAAACAATCTGCAAAATGAAATATGGAGAACTGCTGAAGGAAAGTACAGGCAGCTGTAAATGTAGGAGATATAATGATAAAGCCAAACCGAAAATCAAGATACTGTTGGTAACTCATCAGAGAATTTTCACTCACACCCTATCAAATTGAATTTAATCACTGACAATTTCCATTATGTACGAATATAGTGATTTATTTGCAGACATTCTAAGATAAAAAGCTTTTCTAAGATGGGATTAATTTTAAGAACATATATCAAGTACTAAACAGGAAAGAAATTATAGGGTTATTACCTCCAAACTCAATAATATAAACCTTAGAAATTCAGACTCAAGGTTACATCAAGGAGAAGGAACCAAGTTCTAAAACTCATATGTGGAAATAGTATTAGTTTGGTCACATAAGAATTAGTAATTTTCTGACTGGAAAAAGAACAATTTTGACAGTGCAGTTCAGGTTACTAGGATTAAACACAGATAAAGGGAAACTATGGAGAGGTGGATTAGTGTAAATGTACTACAACTGCTAGAGATAATATAAACTTATCTGTAACTTCGTATTGAAGTCGAGACTGGGAGACTGCAAGATAGATGAACAAATGGAACTTTTCCTGCTAGATTTTATGTTTGCTTTGTAATCACATGTAATTGGGGTTTGCAAGAGGTTTGCTGAGACAGAAAAATAAAACCATGGAGCTATTAAAAGATGGAGACCTCACCTTTTGGGGGGGCAGAAAGAGTACAGTAAACAATTTTTTGAGCATGATTTTCTGCTATTGCCTATAAATTGAGACAAATCACCTCCTAACTATAATAAGGCATATAAAATGTAAAGAGAAGAAGTGTTTCCAGTGTGAATTAGCAGAAATTAAGAGTTTGAAATACAGTACATATATTATTTTGAGCAAAACTCTCTCTGCATTGCAACTGTCAATGACATGGTCTTGAGTGCTTGAGTTTTCTCAAGAGTAGCACATTTGCATTTGTTATTTTTCTTCTGTCAGTCTGTAATTTCATTTCAGTTCATATTGGCTTAGCAATGAGCATCCTTAAAAAGTGATAGACGCAGGAATGTGGGCATACAAATGTGATGCATAATATTTAGGACACTGTATCTTCTCTGCTTAAGAAACTAAGCAGTTCAGGAACTAGTAGTTAAGGAACTGTGCAGCAGAACCACTGCCTATGCATCAGTGGGCTTCCTAATTAGAATAATCAATAGAAAATAGACTTGAAAATGGTATGAGGACCAGTTGAGATACGGTCAGCTGTTTCTCCCTATGTGATAGCTGTGTTGAGGTTTGTATAACTGAATTGAAATTATTAAGGTCTCTGAGGTATAATTTTCCATGTGTAGGTCCTGCACAATGTCTGGTTTTCACTGATATGAATTCCTCTTCCCCCACCCTAAAGGCCCATTTCCAACATTTCCATTTCTGCTTCCTGCATGACTGACTGGCTGCTTGGCTTGTGAATGCTGTTTGTAGAAGCACTAGACACTGAAATCCATAAGCAGAGTATGTGTTTTGACAGCTGTAATTATTATAGAGCTGTAAGCCTTGGTGGAGCTCTTCAGCTGAAAGTTTTACAAGTTTCCAAAAAGTCAAGTTAACCTCAAAATGTTGTGTTTGACAGGTAAATGTAATCTCACCATTTAATGGGGTTAAAGTAGAAGTACCAAGAGAAGAAACCTCCTGATTCTGAATTTGGGCACTTGAAAGATTATATTGGCAGAATCGGGCTTCTGGCTCCAGCACACTTCATGAAACAGGTCTTCAGATTTTCACTGGAAGGTGAGGATGCCCTCCAGCTGCTAGCATTGAAGTGTCTTATTTATTTTACTAAATGTGGATGTCGCTGTTCAGTATCAGGTCTTCAAATAGTCTCAAAGGGAATTGCCCAAGGTCATGCAATGCCTTTGGGAAAGACCTCAAGTGTATTAACTCATTTCTTCACTCTCTAATGCAATGAGCTAAGCGAATCGCTTCTGTTTGGGAGCCAGAAAGTCATGCATAGAGAAATTTCCTCCTGCACAAAGCCACCAGAAATGAAGTGCACACACAGACCTGGGGAGTGGCCTTTTTGGTTTTCACTGGCCAGCTTTGAGGCTGCAAGCTCCTTCATAGAAATGATGTAATACCAGAAACACCTCAGGATTTGGTTGACATAGTTTGTTTAGTGACTCACTTTTTCAATACATATGGAAATGCTGTTAGCTAAGGAGAAGCTCAGACCTCTTCATCTTCTTTTTAAAATAGTAGCTTGGGGGAACCCTCTATTATAACTTTTTATCTTGCTCATTGTTTTTTAGAAAGAACGATTTGAGTTTTATGTAGTAGTTCTGTATCCATCTGCAGTCTGAAATGTAAGCTAGCATTCCCCCTCTCTACTGTGTTGTGTAACCTATGGAATAAGCTTCTTGTTTCCTGAACATAGCTGTTGAATGTGTCCTTTACAGCCCATTCAAGTGTTTGCTACATACACTGGGTCTCTCCTCTGTGGGTGGTAGAGAAGAGAAAGGACCACTTCAAAGTGGGATTTTGTGATCAACATGATCAGGGGCAGGTGATGCTCCAGAGCCAGGTGCAATGTAGAGAGGGGTGTTTGGAAGAGGGTGGAGATGTCTCCTCTGCATGCCGGGATGTTTGGCTGGGTTGCTGTTGTGGGAGCATCTGGTTGGCATGCTGCAGGGTTGTTTAATAACCAGCCAGAGGATCTGGACTTGAAGGCGATCTTAAGGTCAGTCTTAAACACCAAAGGGAGCTTATCCTCCCTGCATATAAGATTTCATTAGGTTGTAATTAGCTGAACAAGGACAGCATCTGCTACGGAACAGAAAGAAAGAAGCTTCTGGCAGAGAGCTTTAATGCTGCAAAACTTTATCTGTTGGTCTGAAAAGAAAAACCTGCTGCTCTCAGAGCCCCACAAACTGTGCTGGGGCAGCTGGGGTACCACATAACTTTGCTCTAGCAATAAAAATAGTGGTAGGAGGCAAGAAACACCAACCTTTATATCTGGGTGAGGTGTGAGCAGACAGTGCTAATCCCACCTGGAGGGAGAGATGTGAAAAGCTTTTAGACAAAGGTCCCCAAATGCCACATCTCTGTGGTTCATTTGTCATGTGTTGTCTCTACTGGAGACCCAGAAACAAGTGAGACAGTGATGAACATGTGATCTTTAAATTTTTATGGCATCTTAAAATTGTTGCGATTGTCAGAAGTTTCTGTGCATTCTAGAAAGAGTAAGTCTAAGAACATCAGATTATGACATCCAAACCCCGCACACAGTGGAAGGTTGTGCTTGGCATGGGTGGGGGTTGTGTTTGGGCTCATCCCACTGAATGCAGGAGGTGAGACCAGGAGATCATCTCAAGTATGCTCTATAGAAACACTAACAGAATAAAAAACTGGGGTGAATTCTGAACAGAAAGATAAAAAAGAGTGAGAAGAGATTTTTTCATCTTGGAAAAAGAAGAGGGAGGTGGTTCGGAGCGGAGTTTCCAAGGCAGGCTCAGCAGGCTCAGCTTACCAAGTTAGTTTTGGAGGATGATCCTGAACAGTAACACTCAGGAAGTGAACTTCTGCTGAATTTTGCTCTCAGCTTGCACAGCTGGGTGCCGGGGGAAATCCTAAATGACAGCTAGGGGAGGAGACTGTTTTCTGTGTTCTTTATGGGACTTGTTTCCAACTTTATCATCGTGTATTTCACTCTTGCTTCACTGGGATGAAATTTACTCATCTTTAAGATGTCTGATGATAATTGCTAGAAATTTATCTCAGAAGCACAAGGCATTTTGTTTGTTTGTGGTTTTTTTTCTATGGGAGTAATAAATGTAAGTAAAATGATTTATGAGACTAAAATCTTCAGGAGCTTCCGCCCTTGCTGACACCTAGGCAATCTCCCACCAAACTTCAAGGATGTGTTTGGGGCTGGTTTCAGGTACCACAATGATGGTGTATCTTTCTAAGTATACAAATATAAGAATGTATTTCCCTGTGGTGGGTAATAGCCAGTACCTCTTTGACTAATTGTATGTGGTGGAGAGAGAGCCCCCAAAACCAAGTAACTTCAAATCATCATAGTTAGCAGTGGCAGAGTTGTACACTTCAGCCAACAGTTGCTGCTGGTGTTTTCCTTTCTTTCTCCACCAAATCCTTGCTAAAATAAAATTTACATTAAACTAACCTGAGCTCTCTGGCCTCTAGGTGCTCTTCAAAGTCATTCTGAGTATTGCCCAGCTCAGTTCACTGTATGACATAGCCTTTATTTAGCTCCTGCCAAAATTAACTCTGTTTAATTTTCTGTAAATCACAGTACCACATCTGAGTTTTCTGTGGCTCTATTTCTTTACTTCCAAAACCTAGGTCTGCACTGTGATTCTGTGTGCAGGAATAGGAGGCAGATGTTAGATGAAAGGTACTCTAGGGAAAAAACCAATTGTGAGGACGGTGGATATCAAAAGATGAGAGTATTTCTGAGAGCAATTGGGCAGCTGAACTCAGGAATGATACAATATCAAAAAAAATGCTCCTTCTGTTTTCAGTTATAAAGAAACCAAACTGGTAACCTTGCTTTGAACTTTTATTGTTTTTATACTTAGAGGTGCTATGTTTAGGGGAGGAAAAAAGAAGCGATTTTATGTAGCCCCCAGCAAGATGCATGTTTTCCATGCAATGCTTCCCCATTCATTCTTCTTTACATATTTATTTTCTCTATTTTAGTTTTTAACTTGCTCACACAAATGATTTGAAAGGAAATATTGTCCAACAAATCTCAGCTGTGCCTGGAGTTCCTGGCATTTTAAAAAGAAAGCTCCTCTGTTTTGTGTATTTACATAAAGCCTGAATGCCAGATTTGGAAGATGTAATAAAAATATGCTCTTCTGGGATTTGTTGTTAGGGAAAGAGAATTCCCCATGACCAAAAATACCCCAGTAATGAGCATTTGCTCTGTGCTGGCACCACTGTGACCTTAAATTATGAGCTTGCCCCCATTTGTAGCCAGTTTCCCCTCTTTAAATGTACAGTTAAGTCATTTGTAAATATCATAACTAAATCTGGAAGTGTAATTTAGTGACTCTATTTGAGGATTAAGAAAAAGAATAACATTACTTAGAACCCTATGTAATCTTTTCTGCTTTGTTTAATTTAGCTTAAGCTATGAATGCCTTATCTTACAGTCATTCTTCACTCAAGCTCACTTGATATATTTGCAACGCTGTTGATAACACCATGAGAAAAAAAAGCTAAATGTTCATTTCTTTGTGAAACAATATATATACTCTGAAGTGCTTTAACATGACATTAGTGATATGGCATCATTGTCCCTAGGAAAGAAGAACATCACTATATCATACTGTTCATTTTCTAGCCAGAGAGTATTTAAAACTGCAGAAAGGAGGTATTAAATTTTATGCTTTATCATACCAGCTGGCTTTATTAAACACTTGGAGCAACACTCTAGTTTCCTTTACTAAGAATGCCAAAGAATTGAAATTCTCTACTGAATACAGTCTATGTCTTTAGTTCATTCAGTTCATTGTGCAGCACCATTTGAACTTTGAGTGAAATTTTGCAGAGATCACCTTCACCCTTTGCCCAGCATAGAGTCAATACAGGCACACAAGAGGAAGTGCCTGAAAGATTACTATGGACTAGGCAGAGTAAGGACATCTCCTAAAATAGTGATGTCACATGTCATCCACAGCTGGCTTTGGAAAATCTGAGAGTTAGGTAAAAAGAAGACTTTGAAAGCCTGTCTCTGGAGTTCAGCAGAGCTGACACAAAGCTGCTCCCAGCATTCCTTACCTCCCAAACTGCTCCTTTAGTAGTTCAATCCAATGCCCAGAAACAAAATAGCCACACACAAATAAATCCTCTGGCACAGCAGGAGCTAAGTAACAGAAATAGCTGTGTCTCACTTACAAGAAGGATAGATCCTCAGCCAGCAGTGGCCCCCAACCCAGAAGACAAATTAAATGCAGAGAGACAAAAATGAAAAAGAGAGAACAATGTTTCATTGGGGAAAAACATCAACCATCAGAAAAAAGCTGTGAGAAAGTGACTGGCAAACATACACACACACACATGCATGCACACATGTTCCGATACACGGGACCAGTCTCATAGTAGAACAAGAAATATATATAAAAACTAATTCATTAGAAAGTTTCATCCCAATGTAAGCTCCAGTTATCAGGGGACCATTTTCCACATCAAAGAGAAATTCATTACCATCCAAATTCCTTGATATTTCTTGTTATGTCCTGTGTTTGTTTCTTTAAGGTCTTCATCTATCTTACACTAAAACCAGCAGGAAGACTCATGCCTTTTGGTGAAAGGTGAATCCAGATTCATGTTTTCAAGTGGTTATGAAACGTAACCACGTACCTGTATTCCTGTCCAAGATTTTTAAGAACCTTTACTATTATTGACAGAGGAAGAAATATGATACAGAAAAAGGTTCTTAAAGCAAGAGAACTGTAATCAGGCTTGCTATAGTCTTGCTGTATCTGCAAAGTGATTTGGTAGACACTGGTCATTGTGCAGTTAGTGTAAAAATTGTACCAGTTATTTTACACTCCTATAACGTGGAAAATTGTGCTGTTAGAACTGGAAGTGAGGCTGCTGTCTAATTAAATATCAGGGTGAATTATCTGGTGTTCAATAGTAAAATTAGTTTTAATTAAATTTAATTTTGACAATAGAAATTAATTGCTTCACTGGCCACAGGACTGAAGAGAGCATTATAAGGACATCTAATCAACGGCAGTTCTAAGACTGGAATGGGCATACGGGAAGCATTTGTCGACATGTAATTAGGACTCAATCCAACCCTCATTGAAATAAACTTTCCATTGATTTTAATAAGAAATACATTAAACTCTGGCCACCACAGTTCACCATAATGTGGTATCTCTGCTTTTAGAATTTGGCACCAGATCAAATTCTGCAATTTAGCTTACAGGTTTGCTACAGGGAGTGACCTTACCCATATTATGTGGTATGACAGCTACAAACCAGCTGCTATCAGCTTCGATGAATGGTCGTTTTATAAGCTGGGAGAACAGTTTGTCACGGTAGATTGTTATATCAAAGTAGATACAAGTTCAGGAAACATGGAAAAAGATAATTGCCCGATTCTTTGGTTTCCTACCTGTGCAAAAAATAAGCAGCAGTTTCAATGGTTAAATAGACACTCTGAGGAAACTTTTCAAAGCTACTCATTATAGCATAAAATTTCAAAGGCAAGTCTTTGAATTTTTCTATATTCCTCATTCTCACAGCAAGATAGGTTAGTAATCAATAGATAATCAAATATTCGAATCAGCAGGAAGGGAGATAACTCTGGTAGTCTTAATTTAGTCCAAGTTGAACAAATCACTTGTTTTTGATAAATGTACCCTGTACAATCCACATCTCTGTGAATATAATAATTGTATTTGAGAATTCTTTGCAGTGCTTCTGCAGGGTTGCCCACCTTTCCAAGCTCAGTGTTTAAGCCAGTGCTTGTTATTCTTTGGTGCATGGAAATAGACATCTGCATAAAAAATGACTTCATTTTTTTTTTCTAGGCCACCTACAACTACATCCTTCAGAAAATCATGGCATTTTTGCAGCACTTAAACATCTGTTGTGTGACTGACACTAGCTGCCTACATAATTTTATTAACGTCATTGAATAATGATATTTTGGCACATGTCCTCTCAACCTATTAAAATAGCAATTGCTGGAGACAGCAGCCACACAGGCTGATGAACGGGGAAGGTTTGCAGTGCAGATGTCTACAGCTGAGCCTGTTGTAAAGGCTCTTTTAGAGCCAGTGCAGAGAAATGTGCACTTTCAGGTTGTGATTCATTTCACCCTGCAGTGGGCATCTAAAGTAAGGCAGATGAACTCTGTCTTAAAATTGTGTAGTGAAATAAAAGAAACTGAAGGTGACCGTCTTTGGTATTGGTGTTCATGTTATAGATATATACAATTAAATAGACCAGGTTGGATGGATCTTTGAGCAACCTGGTCAAGTGGAAGATGTCCTTGCCCATGGCAGGAGGTTGGAACTAGATAAGCTTTAAGGTCCCTTCCAACCCAAACCATTCTGTAATTCTGTGATAAGTGAGATGAATCTTGCCTTGCTGGAGGGATTTTGACCTGACAGCATCTCCCTCTGATGACAAGCAACCAGCAGTAATATTATATAAAATATTGTGTCTAATATTTTTCATACAGTTTCATACAGAGAGAAGATTTTAGTTTACTTGCTGGCCTCATGATCTCTGTAGGTTTCAGTCACCAATAAAATCTCCTTTACAGTAAAAAGGTGCATTTTTGAGGTCATGAGAAAAAAGTGTATTAAGTGGTAATTTGTAAATATTATCCTTGTAAATAAGGATAAAACTGTAACACCAGAAATTGCTGCTTGTCTTTAAATAACTTGTTTACCAAACCCTCAAATCATTTAAACTATTTGCCTGTCTGAGGGACTGAGTAATGCAAGTAGAATTATCAGTTTTATCTTATCTCGGTATGTGCTGAATGGTGATGGATGTGTTCTTAATTTACAGTCATCAGGCAGAAAAAATCTGTGTGCATTAGGGTCCATGCTGCTGCCCCAGGGTACTAACAGAGCATAGTTTAGAGGTTAGTTTAGAGCTGGTTTGGGTGTTTCTGTACTATCTTTTAGCTACATCTGTAATCAAGTGTAGAGACACTTTAGGAAAGGTGAGGTTCCTGGATATACTCAAATGGGAAAGGTGTCTCAAATGTATGCTTTTCATGGAGTGAATACAAATGTTGAATGATGGTATTTTCAAATTAAAATATTGAGAAATAAAACCAGAAGGTAAGTATTCTTGAGCCACTAAAAACTGATTGGAAGAAAAACCTTTTTGCTAATGACAATCAGGTCTTAGCTAGTCTCTTGTAAAACCACAGAGTGCGTAGATTTGTGATTACTGGTCCAGCCAGTGAGAATTATGCAAAAGTTCTGCTGTCAAATGAAGAATGGATGATCGCATTCAAGCATACTGGGCTGAAGCATTTCTTATTCATATTAGTGTCAGGTTGCTTATAGCACATCTTGAAAATAGCCCTGCTGTGCTTATGAATAGCTAAACTTCTTGTACCTACTGATAGACTGGCCTGTGCCTAATTTGTGTACGCTCTATGCATAAATTAATATCAATGCTAAGGCTGTCTTCTACAAGAACATTTTGAAGTTCAAACCATACATAATTCTCAGACTTATAAGTTGGAAATGAATTTGAGCTTAAGAATGGGCTGCAGCCACATTTGGCTGTCATTCCCACTGCAGATGTGCTCCACAGTGTGGTTGATGTCCCGATACCCCCAAGGATTTTCCAGGACTTGCCTTGCTGCTTTAGGATTTGGGCTTTCCTTCAAGACTTTGTACTGCCATCTGATGAGCGGGTGTCCTGTGCATGAGAAATGGGAGCAGCTAAATGAGCTTTGCAGGGGTTAATGGTATTTTTAATAGACCTGCCCATAGGTGCCCAGGAAGAGAAATCTAGATGAACTCAAGCGCTGAGAAGCAGCGGAATCAAAAGGGTGATCCAAGAGAAAGGAATAGAAAGATCTAATTAATAGATTGTAAAGCTTAAAAAGACTACTGTGGCCATCTGATCCCTTGTAGCAGAGGTCATAGTTCTTCCCTCAATTAATTTTTACTTGAATCTGAACATTTCTTTTTACAGCCATCCAATGTTGATTTATAAGTTGCTAGTGATGGAAAATATTGCAGGCATCTTTAAACTGTCCCTGTGATTAATCATTTTCACTGTTTGGGGGGAAAAAAGAAGGCATAGTTTTATTTTTGATCTGAATTTGTCTGATTTCAACTTCCTTAAATATCAACTGTGAGTTGTTCCGGAACATATTGAGTCAATTTCCATTCTTTTGCTCTTCTTCCAGCAAAAGATATGGTTCTGTTTTCCTTGGGCTATCTACATTGTTTTAAGGTCATCGAGAGACAGAAAATGAGAAGAAAAAGGAAAGAAAGAAAGAAACTGATGGTCAGTGCCAGTATAAGACTTGGGATTTCTTGCTCTGACGTTCTCCACCAAGCTGAGAGAAATGATTTAGAGCCACGTTTTGGAAAGGTGTTAAGCACTTAATGATGCAGCAGGCATGTGGGGAGCATTTAAAAAACAGCTCTGCACCCAGCTTCTTGGGTTTCTTGTGGATCTAGGCACTTCTGAAGACCAAATAACAATGCTTTGGTATTGAACAGTTTGCCCCCCACCTTCCACCCTGCAACCTTTAATCTCTCTACCTCCTTTGCACAAGGAGAATCGGTGTAGAAATGGAGAAGAATGCTGTAACATTAAACATTACAAGACTGGGAGGTGTCCATGTGCAGAAGGAAAGGAGACTGTATGAGTACATATGATAGATGTTAGCATTAGTTGGCAACTGTTTGTTGGTTTGTCCAAAGAAAGGATCACTTCCACATCATACTTGTGGCTGGGAAGCTCTGAAATCCACAGCTTTTTCTGAGCTCTTGCATTCAGAAAGCAAATGGATGATTGATCAAAGGGAAGAACATAACCACTGCCTCCTGATCCACACCACAGATTTGGAATCTGCTCCATGCCTGTCTGAGGTCGGCAGAAAGGCACTTGTAGATGGCAACAGGGATGGGATGGTCCCTTCCCCAGGTTGTTCCCCTGATGTCCTTCCACTGAGGAATGCTTCTCACAGCTAATCCTTGGGGAAGTCTGTATTTCTTGGCTGGCTATTAGTTTTTGACCTTCTGTTCTCATCTTTGGGATCTGCAACCCTAATTATTTAACACTAGCAACGCCAAATCTAAGGGCAGCCTAACTGATGTAAGTTTTTCAGGTGGGCTTAAAGAACTGAGCTCAGGTATGACTAGGTTTTTCCAGCCAGATTTACTAATTTTATCTTTTCTCTTGTGCTCTTCTTCCCTCTTTCTATTTTTTTCCCTCTTTTTTCCTCCTCTTTTTCATACTTTTGGGAAGAATTGAAGTATTCATTTGTTGATTCTCTTTAATGAAGCTCCAGTCCTTCTAGTGAGAAACAAGGGCTGTAATATTTAATGGAGATGTGATTCTAAGAATTCCTTTTTTGAATAATCTGACACTATATTTTCCCATTTAAATACAAGAACTGAATCTGAAATGAAGATGTTCTTATGACAACTAGATGCTAAAAATTCTCAGAAAGGAAGAAGTTTGATTGGAAACATAGAAATTATTTAGAACAAGAAGACATTAGTATGGACCTGGTAAAGATCCAGCATGAATGGGGATTAGCAATTAAGATCATTTCTTGTTTTTTCCTCTTCAATTTTCAATCTGAAGGAAATGCTTCTTTTATAGCTTTTTGCTCAGCTGTTTCATTTATCTGTGTTGTGCTGCAATGATAAAAATAAGGAAAAGGATGTTTCAGATTTATTCTTTTTGCCAACTCTTTTTGTTGTGAACTGCCTCTGATTATGAAGTGGAATGAATTGTTGATTTTTGACTGCTCAGGATTATCAAAAGGAGTGCATTTGTGCTGTTTCTTGTCATATATTTTAAACACAAATATGTTTGAGGGTTATTTTATGGAGAAACTTTGTGAGCCTGAATCTCAGTTCTTGTGCACCCAAAGACATCTGAAATCCTGCCTCATTTTCTTAGTCCCTCTTGATTACTGAGGAAAAGATCCTGTTTCTCTTCAATGGGAGCCTTGCCTGAGAACTGGCTTCAGGATGGAGGTTTGTCTTTTTATTCAGCTCTCCGCGGGTGTCCAGTTGACTAGCATTGTGAGATGTTAAGAATACTTTTCTGTCAGAACTTGTCAATCCAGAGAAAGCAAATCTGACTCATTGGAAATTATCCCCTTGAGAAAGAGACTTTCACAACTGCCTATCTGAATGCAGGGAACGATAAATGCTACGGTTCAGACCTTCCCTCCAGAGAGAGACTGTTCTTCAGGAAAAGTCAAAACAGACACACGCTCGAAGTAGGCTCAACAGATTTTACAAGATATGACATAAACAACAAAGAATTCCTAGCAGTGACTCTCTGCAGACAGATTTATGGAATATCGAGGGCCTGAGGATTAAACTCTCTGTTGGTTGCGGTGACACAACCTGCTTATTCTGTCCAGCTGGAAAAGAGACTAGTAGCAAGGTCCATCTCAAGAAAATTAATCTATTTAAATGGTGCAATGCTGTCTTCAGCTGGCAGTGACGCAGAACATAAACACTCATGGATTGTGGCTTGCATTGGTATCCTGAAGAGAACAACAAGAGACTGAGGAAAATGGTACCAGGTGTTAAATTCATCACCTCAGAAAATGAACAAAGTGAACAAAAAGTAAATTGAAGGGATTAATCCATGTAGCAGGGAGCTACACAACTATAGGCCATCAGCAAGATGCATCCAATATGTGAAATGAAGAGTAATGCTACATTTAACTCAATTAAATATTTTTGATATAAAAGTAGACTGGGAGAAACATAACTCAGAAATTTTCACTGCTAAAATTGTGTTTTATATTCCATACACTGCTGTGTTTGTTTTACGTTTTCTCTGAAAGTTATGCAGGCAAGCAGATCTCTGCTGGCATCTAGAAGATTCGTGTGGAGCAGCAAGGAGCTGGAAGGATAGGATGGGAAAAATTATGTGAGTAAAAATGAATGGGGAAAAAATCAGTGTAATGGCATTTTAAAAAGATGCAGATGAACCTTAGCTTCAGATGACATGGGGTTTTTAAACTTTTTAAACAAAACCAGCCTGAAAAACATGAAAATACTTATTTATATGTTTTTTTTTGTCACCTGACAATGTGTAAATGTCTGTAATTAATTTATGGACACAGAACCAAAAAATGCTAAGGAGAAACACATTTTCTTAAAAGCAATGCTGAAGGTCATGTCCTGAATACATTTGTATACCTGTTTCTTTCTAGCACAGCTGTGAGCAACACCAACTCGAATCAATACTGGGGTGTTGGTATTGAAAAGTCTTGTCCAATTTCTGCTTCTGTGAGTCATTCTCATGGCTTCTGTGTGGCTGTCCAGAGTGGTGGAGGGCGGTAAATCTGTTGCATTGCTCCAAACCATTCAGCTTTCTAAATACCTGTGAGAGTAGTACAGTGTTGTCCCTGATATTTCTCCTACACATTCCCTGGCAGAAACTGTTCCTCTAAGGATTGTCCTTGGAGGTAACTCAAGAGTTGTACGATCATGGTGATGCAATCTGGACACATACTCTTTCCTCTGGCTTATTTCCATAGTGGCAGTAGTAAAGGTCATGTGCATGGTCTTACCAACTTGCCTCAGTCTGTCCCTCTCTGTCCTAGGGCATATTTCCATTTGGCCAACCCTCTTTGGGTTGTCCCTCTTTGGTCCTAGGGCATGTTTCCATTTGGCCAACCTTCATGGCAGATGAAGAATTGCAGATTGATGGAAAAGATGAACTGCTTTTGGGTAAGATTATAAACTTTTACGGTAATCATGTCTGTTACTGTTCTGGGGGGGCTTAGGTACCTCTAAGTGCAACTGTACACATAAGGCTCCACCATACCTCTAAGATATGGAGGATTGCTGCTGCAGGGAGACTGGGGAGCAGCCTAAACCCCAGATTTTTCATTGCCTACTGCTGGGATTGGACTGTCCTAATGATGTGGAAAAGGGAGAAGTCCCCAAGTCAACTTTCTGTGTAGCAACAGGGAAATGTAATGTGCAGGATTTCCTCCAGGTGATCATCTGAGGGGAATGATATGGAACAATATTAATGAGTAATTTCTCTTTTGAAAATGATTTTCAGACCTTAATTAAAATGTTTTTCTGTTACCTACTGCTCTTTACTAATAAACCCCAAAATGCCTGACAAAAACCCATTTTTATTATCCACATTTTATGATGCAGATATCAAGGTCTGAGTATCATATGGGCTAAAGTCTATAATGTCTGTAGCTGGAGTAGAGGACTGTTTTGCTTCAGGGAATTGAGTCCAGCATTATTTAACCAAGGCCAAAGGCAAGTCATAAGCTGTTTTAGGCTTATAATAAAAATTGCCTGGTTTTCAACCCTTTGCTCATTCCACTCGACCATACTCGCTCTCTCAAGTGCTAGCGGTGCGGAAGGAAGAAGATGCTTTATGATCCTTGATGACTATAATGTAGCAAATAAAGCTCTAGGGTGCTTTCAAACTCACAGTGATCTTGTGGGGTGGAAAATGAATCATGCTGCAGCTACTGGAGAATATATTTTTTTTACATTAGCTGCTTGGGTGTTTTTCCAAACCAGAAGATGATAAAGCGCTTCCCAGTACTGGATGAAGACAAAAGAGAGTGTCATCAACACAAGCAGTAAAATAAGCTGAATAAGCTTGTTTGGGCTCCTGGTTCCTAATCTAATTCTTTTACAATCATTTTTGGCTCTAGAAATAAGAACTATTTGCAAAATAAACAGATTTCCTTTTCAAATGCCCCAGTCGGCTTGTTGCAAATGTTGGATCTCAAATCCTTGATCTAGTCTTTAAAACTTAGCTGCCAATCTTTCCTTACTACAGAATATTGGTATACTCTGTATAAATGCATAGACAGCTAAACTTTTGGAAACTGCTTAGAAATTGTTCCCTGTAGCCAATATGTATCAGTACAGGCAGCTAAAATAAAACACAGACAGCGGTTTGAGGTTTCTTGAGACTCCTGATACTCATACTGAAAAAAATCATAGCTTTGTTTTTTCCCCTTCTTTCTCACAGACTAATTTTGTCTTCTTACACCAGAGATCTTTCCAGAGAACTATTCCATACTACAAATATTAGGGGGGTCTCTCTATGGTCCCAGATTCATTATGCATAGGGTAATTCAGAATGCTCCAGGTTCATAGTCACAGGACTTGTTTTCCAGCTGAAAGCTCGTCCTTATCTAAATGAGGCCATCTGTGGTTTCCAGCATGGTTGCAGTCTCCTTGTAAGCCTGAAACACTCCCTTTTTCATAGGCTGCAGCAGCCCATGAGCACTGGGATTTCACATGCCCTGAGCAAGGTCAAGCTTAGCATTTTCCACCTTGGTGTCACTACACCACTGCAGGGATAGAAAATGGAAATCATGTAGTTGTCATAGTGAAGCCAGGTCTCTGTTTTTGCAGTGCTTCAACCCTTTAATCACACTGCACCTCTGCCACCTTCTTGTAACCTGTAAGTCAAAACCTAGGTCAAAACCTAATGCTAAATTGGAAGGGAGGATAATTTTCTTTGACTAGTATCTGCCTTCAACTTAACTGAGTGCTTTATCTTTAGACAAAATAGAGCCCTCTTGCAAAAACAATTGGTATTTACCTGTTCTTTGAATTTCAGCAACGGAAGGATCTTGACATTAATTAAAATGATGGGATTTGGTCTCTATAGTAACTGATGATTTTCACTTTTAATTGCAGTCTGTTAGTCTCAAGAAGATGCTGCATATCATCTCTCTTGACTCCCTGGCACCAGACCACTTCCGTTGCAGGCTCCTACTAAGGGGGAAAACTGGAAGTTCAATCAACAAGAACAACTTAAAATAGGAGGAAAAAATGATCATGAAATGAAAAAAGTACTGAAAAACCCACAATCAGAAAAACCTCTTGGTCATCATCAGGTTTTTCAGCTCTTCTTGTGCAAGTCTGCAGCATTTGCTAAAGTGTGCTGAGAAAGGTCAAGAATAATTGTGAGAGTAGGCACCCACAGAGTTACAAAGGTTCCTATGAAATGTTTTGTCTTGCAGACAGCTGTTTCCTGACAGAAACTGGGTATAATCCTTGCTAGCCCACTGCTTTACCACAAATTGAATATTGAAGCTCGTGAAACAACTCAGCAAGATGAAAATACTGAATCATAAGAAAAACTATTTTGATGATGAATTGATGTTTTTGTGACGTATGGATGCAGGACAAGAACTCAGGATGCATTTTGGTACAGAATCCTCTTTGTAAAAAATAGTAAAGGCTGTTCAAACGTTCTGAAATGCTACAGCAGTCTCTGACTTGCTACTATAGTAGCAAGCTTATTTTCACTATATATCAGGTCCTTTATGTTTCTCCAAAGTGCAAATGATCTATGGGGCTTATGGCTACATTTTTTATACGTGAGGCAACTGAAAGTGTCTGCCCTGGTACCTGCTTATTTGGGCAGCTTCTTTCATTGTGGTATCTAACCTACTAGGTATTCAAAACTAGATAAAGCCATAATAATCTCACTCAACTCTCCATCTACTAGAGGAAAAGTCATTGCTTTAGTAGATGTGTTGCTGCTTGAGTTCTTGTTGAAGTAAGTTCCCAGCTGGTGGTCTCTGAATAGTTTCCAGTTCTCCCTAGGAAATGGTGCCCTCATTCACTGTGTTTCCACAGAAGAGTAGATATCCTTAGACAACCATTAGTGGGGAGTGAAGGAGTTGTTAATTAGAGTGAAATCCAGGGAGGTCTTTGGGTGTCAAGACAGTATTCAGTCTGTTTAGTGCAGTGAAATGAGTAAGTGCAGAGGATGAAAGCCTGTGTGGCTCCTGTGGTGACTTCTGTGCTGTCTCAACAGCTGTTTATAAAAACCCCAACACAGCAAGTTTCGAAGATAAGCTTTCCTATCACAGTTCTATGGGGAAGAAAAAAGAGCTTTCCTTACTAAGAGTGGGTCAGTATCTGGACTCATGCAATATTCAATCTCATTTCAGATGCAAATTAGTGTTTTTTATGCTGTCATTAAATGAATTTCTAGAAGCACAAGCAGACCTCTAGGGCTGAAGAGATTGACAACCTGAGGATGGATGCCTAAATGTTAGATGAAGCTGTGGAAAGTATTTGTTTTGCTTGAAATGTATCTCATCAACATCACGCTGATGACAGTCAACAATTTTAGCTGTTTTCCCTTCAGGTATATACTAAAAAATGCAGACAGCCATATTGTGATGTAAGGCAGAAAGAAACTTGAGTAGCAGCATGTACCGCTGTCATTCTGGTCCCATCCCTGTGGTATCTTTATGTCTCTCTTCTTTACTCTACGCAGATGTTGAATAATGCTGGAGATGAGACTGTGGTTGAATGGAGTTTGCCACTAAGTATTCCGGAGAACTAAAAGGAAGGATCCGAGACACTGCAGACATCTTTGTTAATTTCTGCTGTCTCCTGGTGGTGAAGTTAAGCACAATGCCAGTAAATAACAAGTTTCTGTAATATCTTGTCCTTCAGTGACACGGAACTTTTCCTTCACAGTTGCTCAATATGCCATTTTCTCTCTCATGCTCTTCTTGTGATACTATATTGAATTTCTGTTTTCTCCCCACTTCCAATTAATGCATGATGAGCCTTTTTTGAAAGGCCCTGTGGGAGTTATGCACCCATTTCTCAGCAATTTTCCATCTGAGCTGGCACCAAATGTACTTAAGAGAGTTCTTGAAATCTCACCCGTAGAGTCTGATCCTTAACTAAAGCGTCCTCATTGGAAACTATGATTATTACAAAGGTTACCAGCAATGAACATTACTTTGTTATGCCTGTGACGTGTGTACCCTTGATTCATAACAATAATGACACTTTTCACCTAGGTAGCACTTTTCATCTGAACTGAATGATCAGAGTCAATATTTCCATTTTGCTGGTGTTTCATATAAATCTCTGCATTTGTCATTGACAAATGAAAGAGCTTCAGAAATGTTTTCCCCATCATTTGTCTCTTGGAACCAAAACTGAACAAGGAAAGTTCATGTTGTATCACAAAGAGTAGGAAAAAAACCTGAGATTGTTGGCTCAGAGAACTTAGTAATGGCAGATATGATGAAATAGCTGGGGGACATGCTGGGCCCCACACTAAGCGTAATGGAAGGCATGCAGTCAGTGAATGGACCGAAACGCCCTTTGTAGGTCCTGGGGCACTGTAAGTGGGCCTTAATAGCATAGCCTGCCCCTCGTCTTTTCAGTGCTGTGGTACGTAGATAATAGGGTTTTGCTTGTATACTCTCCGTGCATTCACCCGAAATCGGCATGTAACAGTGAATCATTGTGACATGATGTTCCTTTTTCAAGTGCTGTGAGAAAGATATTTTCCAGATAAAGTTCAGTTTGTTTTCTTTTATGTTTGATGGGAACCACACTTGGTATTTACAGACTTTCAACATTTCCTTGCAGCCACAAATATTCAGGCTTTTATTACACGTGAATCAAAGGTGTCTGACAAACTCCTTTGTCAGCAAGAATGCAGGTAAAAGGAGGAGTAGGTGCATGAGCAGCCCTCTGGGTAAAGATAGTATTTTGTATACCACCTATGCTGAGTTTTTTTCCCTTTGAACAGCAAAAATGCAACAACTGAAAGTTCACAAGTAGGATTTTTGGTTTGGGTTATTCTGTAGGTAGAATTTAACATAATAGCCTAAACCCCCTCTTTATTTCAGGTGTGAAATAATCAGTTCCCAAAGAAAACACATCATTTAAGCTGTTTGTTAATGTGTCTAAAGGTGTTAGAATTGGCTGTGCTGAGAGGTGTACAGATGCATAGTCCAAGGAGATATAACTCAAAAGTCCAGGAAGGAGGTGAAGTAACATGTTTCCTAATTAGAAACTGTATAGAAAAGAAGGTTGCAAACTTTTGTCTTAATCTGTAAAACCCTTCCCAATATTTCTGGCAGTTTGGGTCTGCTTCCCCTTCTGTCTCTGGCTTTTGATGTAAAAAAGAAAAAGTGATGTCACAGAAGTAAAAGCAACAAGAAAACCACAAAGTAAAGTAAAAAATGTACATAATTGAAAACATACCAGGGAATGACTGTTCTGTGGTTTCTGTAATGTGGACCCCATAGGAGAATGCAGTGTGTGGGACTCTGGATATAGCTGTAACTCTGGAGCTCTTTTTCCTAACTCCAGTGATGTGTCCTAAGGGCAAAGGAGATTCTTCCCAAGGATGGTTTAAAAACATTAAATGGAGTTTTTCCAGGAGATGATCTACAGAAAAATACCCTTCAATAAAATGAGCAAAGAGCTCATGATGGGATGCTCTTACTGAAGAAAAGCCCCCAGCAACAACAACAAAAAGGGGCTGTAGAGGCAGTGATGAATTGAAGCTCTTCAAAAGCCTAGGGAAATAGAATCATTCAAAGACTAATGGGTCATATGAACCTTAGCTGTTTGCCATGAACTTGTATTACATGTCTGAGATTGTAAAAGACTACTGCTGTTGTTGCACTGATTTTGTGGTTTTAGATCTCTACTCTTCCAGCTGTGCTCTGCAGAAATTAGATTTATATCTATCTGATCCATTCATTGCCATTGTCACATATATTTCAAATAAGAAAAGTTGTAAATTTTACAATTTTTTCCTCATTTTTAGTTGCAGTTTTTGGAACAACAACAACAACATAAAAGAGTTACAAAAGGACTTGGATGGTTGCTTACAGGATATCATAAATGGAGAAAGAACAGAGTGTAACCTAACAAAGTTTGGCATACAAAGATGCTTTAACATACCTAATTTTATCACTAAAATTTATCAAGCCTCTTGAAGTTTTCTTTGCTGAAAATTTTATTTAATTGAAGATATCCAAAACGGCAGTAAATAGAACCAGAACTTCTACACTGTATCTTAGTCTATTTATCCTGGGGATAATTATATATCTATGAGCTTAGAGCTGTGTTTGGACACCACAGCTGAGGTTCAGAGGGGTGCAGAGAGCAGTTGGAGGAGTGCGCGGGTGGACTGAGTAGTGTTGGAGGACAAGGTTAGGTGAAGGGGATGATACCTTGTATAATAGTGCTCACACAGGGCCTTGTAGGATGCTGGTGCAGATGTACCCATTGTCTTGTAGGCAGTCTAGATTAAATCTGGGCTCCCTGATCTTCCCAGTGGTACTCCTGCAAAGCAAAGGGGAGTTGTGGATGTAAAGCCAGCAAGGACAGAGTAGGTAAGAATGAGAGCATTTTAAAATGCCAGGTACTTGAATCTAATTTTCTGAGTGCACTGGATGGGCTTTTGCACATTAGCTCTGAGAGCACTTCAGTAATATACAAACATGCATAAAACTGTATGAATTTACATGTAAATACATAAATCATACGGATGTTAAAGAAAGTTGACCTTGATCCTTATGTTGAGGCCATCCTTATACCTATGCCGCTACAGCTAAAAGCGGAGGTGTAGCCAAACGCCTTTATCTTCTTCAAAATAAATAAGAAAGGAAACAACCCAGTAAGTTTGTTACCCTTCCCTAATTTTGGTAATTTTCTTCTGAGATACTATGATAATCAACTCATGTTTGGAAGATTGGAAGGGCAAAGGAATCTTCCTTCTTTTATGGTGAAAAATAATGGAATTTTGAAACGTGGAATGAAAGCTTTATTGTGAAAGGAGAATCACTGGGGGATTATTGTATGAGATGAGTTATCAGGCCACTGCAGCTTGTTCTGGCAATGACTCTAGTCAATGTGGTGGCTGGACCAGTAAAAGATCATACCTGTAGTGTCTTTCTGGGTGGGTCATGTTGTGGTTCATATTCTCCTAACATTGTTGTACCCCGTTTGATGACACTAGTCCTTGAAAGAATCGAGATCTTATTTAAATATAAATATAATTTAGCTGATGTGGAAAAATCCTGGTTTATTTCTTTCAATCTGCCTGGGCACCAGAAGGAACGAAAATGCATTTTTCTGGCCCTAATTTACACATCTAGATCTAGTGGTGCCTATGACAGGAAAGGAAGTTTAGCTGGCTCCATGAAGTCTATTAGAGGTATTGTTGTGCAGATATGCTTTACCTGGAAAGCACATTAATATATGGGTGGAGATAGACAGAACTTTCGGAATAAAATATGCAAACAAATGACTTTTATTCTGAACTCACTCTTCTTTTGCACGTTGGAATATTTTTATATTTATTTTGGGTTTTTTCTTGTAAAGAGATTGTTTTTTTCTTCTTTTTTTACCTTTTTTGCTTCTATTTTTTTCCTTTCCACTCACAACTCATTGTTCTGAACTGAAGATTTGCATATCTACTCTCTGTTTTATAAAATTGATCTAAATGACCCCTTTTATTAGCATATTACCTCATTTCTCTAGTGTATACTCAAAACCCCTGCATGAAATGGAATCTGTCATTGCATTCCTTTGCCTCTGCCATTTAAGCGCTAGCTTCATGCAGACTGGATGAGAGCTCTGTTGTGGTTGCTTAGACATTTATCACTCTGTTTATGTTGTCCTGGTTAGTTTTACATCTTCTGGTATCTTTCTCTGCTTATCTGAAAGAAATCTTTCCAGTTCAAAACAAGAACTGTTGTGCAATTTGTTGAGGATTGATTTGTTGTAGTTTGGAGGGGATGGGGAACAGTTTCACAACATTGACTTGAAACAAACATACACAACTTTTACCTTTCTGACCCTTTTGCTCACTGGCTGTTTCCTTTATTGCAAAAGTTAATCTCATTAGAAGAAATAGCACAGTATCTTTTTAAGATGAAACAAATGTTTTGTGCCAGTTTGTTTTTTTATGGGAGATGGGTGTTGCACACAGAGTAACGAAATTTAAACGCCTTATAGGATGGGTTCAAACTTAGGGAAAATTCAGGTTAGATATAAGGAAAAAGTTCTTTACTGTAAGGGTGCTGAGGCACTGGAATGGGTTGCCCAAGGGAGCTGTGAATGTTCCATCCCTGGCAGTGCTCAAGGCCAGGTGGGACAGAGCCTTGGGTGACATGATTTAGTGCAAGGTGTCCCTGCCCATAGCAAGGGGGTTGGAACTGGATGATCTTAAGGTCCTTCCCAACCCAAACTATTCTATGATTCTATGTCTGGTGCTTTTGGAAAGAAGAGTTGAGGAGAAAGTTTGCTTTGCAGAGAGTTCACCAAATCTTGCAACAAATTTTATGAGTGCAGGAAGTCATCAGTGTTGCTTCTCAAGCTTTTTATCTGTAAGCACACGTTTTCTAGACTGATACAAGCGTGGGGGGTGTTCTGCAGGCTTGAACTCTGTGACTTTTTCCTCAACTTGTGCAATCTTTTGCTCAATATTTGATAATCCACAGTTTTTATCAGCTGTCAGTTACAAGAACTTGCTGTGGGAGTTTCACAAATAAACCACAGTTCACTGGTAACTAGGAGATGTGAAAACTATGTACAGTCCTTGAGTACTCATTCCTTTAGATTTCCTCAAGATAGATTGATAGACTTTTGTATACAGAGAAATCTACAGCAGATATAACCAACGTTCTGCAAATATGGGTTCCTGAAACAGCTGTATATGTGGATAAACTGATAAATTACCAGAGACAGTTTATGGGTGGTGTTTGTGCTCGCTACACATTGTGCTAAGTGCTGTTCAAACTGCCTTTGACTTCCAGCCAACAGATGGGAAAGCCATTAGCCATCAGATTTTAACAACAGTTGCTTTCTGAGTTTACAAAGTCCTGAACATGATCTGTATGTTGACAAGTTATAAACTGAATGGGAAATTTCTGATGCTTTCTCAATGCAGCTTGTGCAAAACATCGCTGTAATCAGCACAGGGTTAATTTAACATGCTGAAGGTCTCTTGTACAGCACAGGGCTGAGGTGGGGACAGTTACATGGTGAGAGAACAGGAGACATCTGGAACAACATAAAACCAGTTTGTGACTAGGATGCAAAGTACATCCTCATAAAAGCACGAGCCTTTCCTGTGCTGTACCAAAGTCAATAATCTTAGGAGGTGTAAGAATAGCACCCCAGGTGCATAAATCTTACTGGTCTTTAGTCTAATTTATACATCTGTAGCACATAATCTGTGCTTTGCTCAATCTTGGCAGAGTTGCTGGGATAATAATTTCTCAAAAGTAAACTGTTGTGGACAATCTCTAGAAAGCATTATGCACAACTGATATGTTATTGACACCAAGTTTGGCATTATCCTCTTTTATTCTTTCTGGCTAGATTCCTCAACAAATAAACACATGATTAAATTAATCCTAGCAGTCAGGGGTTTATATTAGGGATGGAATTGGCTCATTATATTTAGTTTATGGGTAAAGAATCTCCATTAGTTTGTAATATTTTCGCTGTGCTATAATGCACTCTACTTTCTGAACTGCTGTCCAGAGGCAAAAGCTGGTTAATGCAGAACCAATGCTTTGTCAAGGTACCTGGGGAGCTGACTTGTTAGAACTAAATCAGTTTACATTCAGATATTTAGCTATTGCCCTGGTCTTTTGGTGAGATGGGGAAATTTCTACCCCTTCTATTTTTCCAAGCAGAAGCATAAGCCCAGTGATGCACACCTCATTCTCCATTCAGTCATGAGCCATCATTTACCTCTGTGAAAAATGAGTGTAAAATGCTACCAGTGTGAGTAAAGCAATTTCTAATTTCTTCATATAAGAATGACATTATAAAGCATAAGGAAGTGGAAAAACAAGTCCTCTGTGTTGGCAGGATCTGGTCTCTAGATGCTGTTCCCTCATGTGCCAAGTTTTTCTTGCCATATTTCTCAGGTAATTAAATTTGTTTACAGGAAGCCTCATCCCTTTTCCTGCCTGTCTCCTTTTTATAGTGATTTTGCCCTGAAATCTCATGCTGAACAGAGATAAGTACGAGGGCTGCTATATTTCTCTTACAAAGCAGAGAACTGAGTCAAAGATACATAGTTGATACCAGTGTGAAATGAATTAAATGTCTTTCGTTTCGTGCTGATGGCAACTCTTTAACACAAATGGAAGGATTATTTTTCTAACTGGTGGCTAGTGGTCTAAGGGCTTTGTATTTGTATCCTGAATGCCTTTTCTTTAATGTATCCTGTGACCACAGTCTGACACATCACATCCAATCCTGTGAAAATGAACAGTTGAAGGACTGACTAAGGCAAGCTTTTTAAATCCAAGGTGTTTATTTAATGAAAGAGTGTAACATGGGAATATTTCCAAACTAAACCTCTCACTTCATGAGCATTTCTAGCCAAACCTTTGGAGTTAGCGTTAATTTTCTTAGACAGTTTAAACCAACATGCTCTGGAATTATGAGAAGTTTCTGATTTGGACTTAGTACTAACGAGACATAATGTAGCAACATGCTGCTTTTCTTTTGAATAAAGTTATTTAGTTTTGAAAAATGCTCATATTTCCCTCTTCATGCATTTCCTCCTGAACTTCCTGGTTCAGACAGAAGGCTCCTCTGCTCATCCTTGTGTTGCTAAATGAAGGAATTGGGCCGTTTTCTCTAGGTATAGAAAGCATAGGAAATTACTCAGAACTTACTCCCATATATTGCTGAATGTTCCCGCCAGCCACTATCCAGCAAAGCACTTCAGCACATAACTTTCAGCACCTCAGGAGTCACATTCATATCAATAGGTTTACTCAAGAAATGTGGGGGTTTAGGACCAGAATTCCCAGCATCCTGCTGAAGGAGAAGATTAGGATGTGAGAAACTAAGGGCAGACTAATGAGGAAAGACCTGCCTGTCTCCTGATCTCTGAGATATTCTCACATTTTAAGAGGAAGAGAGTAAGAGCCAAAAAGTATAAGCCTAAATAATTTGCTCCTTTCTATTAGAGGTTGTGCAAGGGCTAACGGGGATTGTTACTGCTCCTTGGAGACACTGCCGCACATAAATACGGCAACAAAGAGAAGCCTGTATTTGGATGGCATTGACTTGGAAATATAAAAGGAAAAACTGCAGCTTAACTAAGCAGGGTGGGGTAAAGAATTGAAAAGAATAAAAAGAGTCAACTTCTCTTGACGTGAAATTCAACTATATTTTCCTCAGGAAAAACAAAATATAATACTGGTAATTTATACAGACAGTTGAACAAATTGAAACCATATACAGAAAATTGAGTTATGTTTTTATGGAAAGAACAGAACACGTTTAACAAGCACTACCTAGAGCCATCAGTCTTTCACTCTATAACTTGCAGGGCGTTTTAATTATGTTGAGGTCAGAATGTCTGTTTCCAGCTTTAATCAGCTAATTCAAGATTTTAGTTAGTCTGAAAAAATCTAATAAGTCTTTTGTTCTTAGAATTATTTTTTTAAGTATTCCAAATCTGAATTAGGAATAAACCACAACATATCCCTGGATTTTTAAGATGCTTTATTACATTTATGTAAATATCCTTGAGTACATTACAAGGAAAAAGATAAAACTACTTTGGTAAAATGTGTGCTTGAATTTTAGTGTTTTGCAAATTCCTTATTCTTAACCACTGTGCTTAAGCTTAATTTGATGTTGCATGGTAGCGCAGTTTGTATTACAAAGAGGTGGTTAAAAAAGAAAGGATCAATCTCTTAAAACTGTGTGTGGCCAGAGTGGGTTCTTTGTTGTAGGAATTGATCTATATTCTGTCAGGTTTTAATGGATATTTTCAACTATTGGCTCACTGATAGAAAAAGCCATTGAGTTAGATGTAGATGAATTCTATGTTTTTTTCCATGCTCTTTCTGCAAGGGAGTGACATGTTGCTATATTTGTGCCTGTTTCCCTATATGAGTAAAGAATGAAAAATGAATGGATCCTTTGCTTATACGGTGTATAATGTGAATTCAAAATGTTAAATACATTTTACCTGAAGCAGGCACTATATAAATGCATAAACAGGCTTTGACACTGGCACTGAAATGGGAAGCTGACAATATTCCCTTCCTGTGATGATCCTGAACACTAGGATGAAGAATAACTCTTATTTTTTGCTTTTACTGTGTCAATGCATCTTGATTTGTTTCTTTATTCTTGTGCAATAGAGCATTTTCAACCAAAGGAGCAGAGAATGTAACTGGTTCATAACTGCCTGGTGCTGAAGATGTTCTCCAGAGAAGTTGGAGGATGTGGTTTGAAATGTTGTCATGCAGAGTTGAGAATTTGAGCCTGTCTCTTTCATATCCTGGTTAAGAAGACTAACCAGATTTGTACTGAGGGTTACAGTGTGAGAAGAAGGGAGGATTAGTGGTGGGGTAATTTGCTTCTATTGGGCAGAAAAAGAGAATAATAATTCTGCTTGTCTTTTCAAAAGAGAGGTGTTCAGGGAATGATCTCTTAACAGGGATTAAGAGGCAAGATCTAAGATGTGTTCTTAGGTATTCCTTATTGCTCAGTGTCACATGTTTCCCTCCCCAGCGACTTCACTATTTTGAATCTCATTTTGAGATGTCTGATTCTTCCCTGGCATCACTTTGTTGAGTCTGGGGACCTAATATGGGGCTATGAATGTGGCTTGGCCAAAAAAAATTGATTTCTGTTTCTTCATTATTGCAGCTTATAAATCATTTTGTGTCTCTAGCTCAAATAGACACATTTTTCTTTATACCTGGTGATTCTCTGAGCTGGATTTTATTTGGGAGAAGCAGCACAGGCAGGATACTCACTTCAAAATGGTTTTAATCAAAGTAACATTTGAGAGGAATGAAGATGTCTAAGAGTATTTTATATCTTGTAATTAAGATACAAGATATAAAGATCTGTTTGCTGAGATTAGTCCCAAGGTATCCAGAAGGATGGTATATTTTCTGGCTGCTTTCTGCAGCCCTGAATCTTCATCATATGTTTTGAGCCTTTGTGCTGAACACCCTACACTTTTTTGTTACCCAATTTCTCTGCTTAGGTATGGATAGACTATAAAAATCACTGCATGCTTTGAATATCAATGTCTGAAATATACCTATATTTCCCCTTTATAAAAATAATCTTGCTGTAACTCAAGAGAGACTGGTCTTACAGAAGCCACAAAGCTATCATTATGTGTGTGCATACATCCCCAAACTATTCATAATCATTTCCATTCCTTGACTGGATGGCAGCAATTTGATTAGTTGTCATTCAAGTGCAGGGAGACCACGTAGCTTGTAAAAGCTGTACTTGAGGCAGCAAAACTGAAAAATCATCCAAATATGTAACTCGACTATCCAATTATATTAACAAATGATGATGGCTGGAGCTTAAGATGGTGGAAAATGAAGTGTAGACCAAGTTTTCTACCTTCTAAAATGACACTCCCCTACTTCATGTTAGCTTTGCACCTTCTTGTCCTGTTTCATCAGTCTTAGCTTCTGTGCCATTGAATGGCTGTACTGTTGAGCCTCACTTCACATAAAAGGTAGAGATAAAAATCTCTACCACCACAGAGGGTATTTCTTTTCGTTTCTACTCTGTTTGAAGCAATTTTGTCTGTGGGTTTATTCCCCATCTTTGGAACATGCGCTAATGTCCATCACACTTGAAATAAATAAAAGCCTGGTTCAACATTATCTGCAAATCCTGTCTTGGCAAAACAAATCAGCATGTAACAGAACTAGCAAACTGTTCACCCTACTAGCAAGAAAATGGCACTGTTGCCAGCTTTTATTAGATGCTGTGACTAGTATGATTCTTATTGTCCATGCTCCTGAAGGGAAGGAGGTAGATAAACTTTTGTTGAAAGAGATTTATTTATAGTCTTCCTGTTTGCACAAAAAGTTTGCAAATTTGACCTCAATATGCCCTAAAAGCTTTAACCCAGGAAATGAAATGTCCTCGTGTATATATTTTTAGATATCGTGGTTTTAAGCTTCACTGTTGGACTTTTGGGGTTTTACACACAGCGTTTGAGTGCCTGTGGTTAGCAGCACTACAATGACTAATAAAATCATGGGGTTTTGTAATCAGCAAAATATAAGATTACATTCAAACTACAAGTCTGAGTGCGAAGGATAGAGAACAGATGTATTTCACATACTCTTTTTTTTCCATCTGACAAACCATATCTTAAAATACTTCACAAAATTGAAAACACAGAAGAAAGTCTCATTCTAGCCCTCTTTAAGAGAAATAAAAATTAAGATGAGACTTGTGATTTTATCTAAGGTTATAAATGTGATCAGGGGTCAATGAGACATAAAAATAAAGAGAACATGGATGGAATAAAGTTATATGAAACAGCATCTAAGAAGATGCTCACATTCACAGTGCTTAGATTGAGAACAGAGAAAGACCACAGAGCAGAGGTCAGAGAAGGTGACGGCTACATCTGTGAGGAAGGCTGCAGGCAATCAAGGCAGCTGGTTTAAAAAATGGATTGGCAATTTTTAGTAGATCATGGGATGACTGCTTGTGACTGGGGTGATGTGTTCAGAGTGCTGCTTGTTAGGTAAGCTGAGCTTAATAAGCATTTTGCTCTTGTGAATGAGCACATGAATTGAAATTGCTACACCATGGAGATGCTGTTACCATCAGCAGATTTGTATTCTGCAGGACATATTTGTCTTGAAGTTGACTTGCCCATAATGGGGGGGTCAGAACTAGATGGTCTAAAGGTCCTTTCCAACCCTAACCATTCTATATTCTTAACCCTCTTTACCTCAAGCATGATGTAAGAGGCAGAAATAACAAGCTCCAGTCTTCCTGAGGCAGGGGGAGGTGGTTTTCTTGCTGCAAAAGGTGTGCACTCATGGAGAAGCCGTGTCCCCAGGTAAAAGTACGATGGGAGGAGGTCATCAGACTGCACAGCACCAGAGATCATGAGAAAGGGATAGATCAGATCTTCTTATAGCTCCCACAGAGACAATAGCTTGACCTCTCCTGCTACATCAAAGCGGGGACAGGCAGAGTCTATTGTCCTCAGGTTTGCAAACGTAGACTTCCATGATGGTGAAGGCTAGAAGCTGGTGACTTCTGACATCAGGAGGATAACTTTACGTTTCACTTGCACACCTGCAACTGCAGCATATGTTCAGTGTCCTAGCTCCAGCTGAGGGACATCAGCTCTCTCCAGCAAAGCAACCAAGTCTGATGAGTCTGAGTCATACAGGAGCACCAGGAGGAAGCAGCACATGGTAGCAGTAGGCAGCTCACTGCCTTAGGGGTGATAACCAGACTTGTTGTCTAGGGAGGTTTGCTGTTTGCTGGGAGTTCAGATCTGCGGCATTGTAGAGAGGCTGCTTAGGCTTGAATGGCCCTTGTATTACTGTCTCCTACTGCATTTCTACATGGGCACTAATAATACTTCTAGGGGAGATCCCTGCTGTTTCAAGCATGACAAACCATCTGGAAAGCAGATTTGCAGAAAGGGAACTTGGTAAGAGCTGCATCAGGAAGATCATTGCCAGCAGGTTAAGAAAGGTGATCCTTCCGCTATGCTTAGCACTGGTGAGACACATCTGGAGTCCAGAGTCCAGTACTGTGTGTTCCCAGGAGAGATATGGACCTACTGGAGTGAGTTCAGCAAAGGTGAACAATAATTGTTAGGGATGTGATGATCAGACAGGCAGAAGCTGAGTGAGCTGGATTTGTTCATCTTGGAGAAGAGAAGGCTCACTGGGGGGTCTTATCAATGTATGTAAATATCTGATGGGATGATGTAAAGAAGGTAGAACAAGACTGTTTTTATGCTGGGCTGCAAAAGGAAAAGAGTCAATGAGCACAAATGGAAATACAGCAAATTCCATTCAAATATAAGGGGGTTTCTTAGTTGTTTTTGTTTTTATTTTATTTTTTTATTTTCTGGTTGAACATTGGAAAAGGTTGCCCAGGGAGGTTGTGGAGTCTCCATCTTGGAGAAACTCAACATCAAACTGGGTGTAGATTGCATCAATCAGTCTGTTTTAGCTGGTCCTGCTTTGAGAAGGGAGGTTAGACTAAATGATCTCCAAAGGTCCCTTCTCACCTCAGATGTTCTGTGAGTCACAGCCCTCGAAAATGCCGTTCATGATGGCAGCCAAAGATTTGTTCCTTTCTTGGTGTTCTAGGCAGGAAAATTTAGCATAGTTTATAGTCAGCTAATGGAAGTTCTTCAGGACCTAGACATACAAATAAGAGGTTTCTGGGGCAGATTCTTCATGTTTTCAATTAGGGAAGGTGTTAAACCGCTTCCTCAATACATCATCTGGCCTTTGTGCTGAAAGAAACTGATGGGAAAACTGGATATTGATGGGTAGGAAAGTGAGGGGTAAAAGGCCTCTGAGCCTCATGGGGTGGTGGAGAGTAAGGATTCTGCTTTGGTTTTGATGTTTTCTCTAAATCAGATTTCAGGCCAGATGAGTGCAATGCAGACGGGAGCATAGCTTCAGAATGATCCGTGTTACTGTGTCAGTAGAGTGGAGAGGCCCTGGCTACCACTGCAGTGTATCTGCTTTCTTGCAGTACTGTGAAATCTGCAGGATTTTAAGAAAGCCTTGAATATCCTCCATTTAGTTGTGATATTGTTCCAAGACAACCATTTTAACAGAGCAAACTGATCAGAGGAACTTTGAATAATCCCGATTCCCAGTACTGTGGTACTAGCTATGCCCCACCACAAGTTTATTTATATTTTGTACACAATGGTCTAGAGTTTGTCAGAAAATATTTTACACCAACATTTCTCTTGGATGAGCGGGTGTGTATGAGCAAGGGATTGGCTTTATGAGGCAAACACATTTTGTCAATCTGCACAAACAGTATTGTTTCATTCCTTTACAGAGCACTGTCTCATGAAATCTGAAATGCTTTTGCCTACTGATACTGACAGATGCCATAAGAAAGAAGCTGTGGACAAGTCATGGACTTGTCTTGGGCATGTGAACTTGTCCATGGACAAATCATATGGACATGGCAGCTACAGGGAAAAAACTGTGAAGGTCTTAGCAGTCTATTTTATTCAGCTAATGAGGCTGAGCTGAGGAAAAAGAATGCCCCAGTTGAGTAGCCTCATACCGTATATAAAGCATGTTTCAAAATACTGATACTAGAAACAGACCCACACTTGATGAACTCCAGATGGTTCCACTGATGCTAATACAGAGAGAAAAACCCAGTATCTTCCCTCCTCCATCCCTTACCCTGCCAGAGGTAATCCAGAGATTCTTGCACTGTTAAAGTCATTATGACATAGTTTGGAGTTAGCGAAATTGAAAATTATTCATCTCCTCTTTCCTGTGATGTTTCAAGATGTATTTTGCAGTAGCTCTCAGTACAAGGCAGCTAGAAAACTTTCAGCAATTCATATAAATATTGAAGGAAAAATCTTTGAAGTGGGAGATCATAAGTGAACACATCTGCTTAACAGAACTGAAAGCGCAAAGGTTTGAGACCTTTGCCTTCTGTCCTACCAAGTGAACTTATAAAGAAAGATGTGCTCTGTTTTAATGTTTTACCCATAAATTTGTCATGTTGTTTTGTATTTGAGCACTTACAAAGCAAAAGGAATGTGTGGATAAACAATTGTATCATTTCTTTTAGTAGCAGAAGTGTTCTGATTCTTATTTATTGACATAGCCTAAACATCATCTTTGATAGTAAGACTACTATTTACTGTTGAGTAAATAAAGCCTTTAGAAGATAATGAAAAAAACCAAAAAATCAAACTTTGGTTCTTTAATTTCACTCGTGAGGAAAGTTTTGGAGGGTACAACACTTTAAACAGTTCAAAATAATATCCAAGAATCTGACCTCACTTACAAAGAGTGGTCTCTTGATGAAAGGATAGAGCGCATGAATTAAGAAGTCTTTTCCATCTTGAAATACTACAATTCTGCAATTCTATTCATAGCACAGCCTGAAACCTTTTTCTGTTATTATCCAGTCAGTAATGTTGCAAAAAACATATTAAAGCCTAATAATCTTGTTCAAATATTTTTTTGAGCAGAGGAAGGGATGAAGTAGACAAAATCAAAGAAAACTCAGACCTCAGTAAAGATTTCCCCCAAAGGGAAATGAAAGAACTATTTTATAATAACTTTTTCTCCTTTTTCATACAAATATGTCTTTTCTTCAGATAACATATAAATGCTAGATTGTTAGAGGTTCTCTTATGTTATTGCCTGGTATGGAGCCGGTAACTGTTACAGGAAGATGTCTCTTTCAAACTGGAAATGACCAGAAGTTTCTGTGCAGAGAAGTGGGTAAACTTCTTTTACCTCCTGAATATTGTATCGAATATGGAACTGTAGAAGAGTGCTGTGGTCACTTGGCTTCAGGAAGTGCCACAATTAAGGAAATGAAAAGCTGAGTACGTGCCAGATCAGCCAGCTTTACCAGGAGACAAAATTTTTAAAAATTTAAAAATTGCTTACTATAAAAAATAGAGGTAAAAATTAAACTACAAACAGATTTTAGGTAATCTTAAGCCACTTCTGATAATGGCATGATTTAGATACTCCTGCATCTCAGCTACTTTGTGAAATTGGCTGCTCTTTGCAATTAATGTTACATTTGACGTGTGTTGGAGGCTGCTAGTGCTACATTTTCCTTATGAAAATCACTGATTGTAACTGCTCTAGGCACTTCTGTAGTCCAAAATTGAATGATTGCAAAATGGAACAATTCACACAATTGCTCTCTTTTCAATTCTTGTGCTTGAGTGTTTGACATCACATAATATTCCATGTCCTTGCTTTTTCCTTCTCTTCCTCAAGTCTTTCACAGGAAATATTTCTATTATATATCCTGATTAGGTTATATGTTTACCTTTGAGCTGCCTTTGTTGTGACTACAGACTATATAAAATGTGGTATAATGCTACAAAATGTATATCATGAGAAATATGGAAAGTAAACATTTTTAAAGATTTGTAATAAAAATTGTAGTCAAGATAATTCTGGCAAGAATGCTTTCTTATGACCCCTAATATCCTTCCATAAAGAAACGTAAATTCTCTTTGGCATATAAAAAGATAAAAAAGACATGAATTTTAGTAAATGTCTCAATTAATATTGAGGTGTTTGGACAGTTTTTAGTTATTGCTTCTTCTTTTTTTAGTGCTTAGATATAAAACAGAACAAGACTAAGACTAACAGCTATCCCAGATTTCTGTTTATTATTGTTAATATCATCTGGATAATCTCTAGCTCAGCTTCAGCCTTCTTGAACTGTGGCAGCCAAAACTGAACACAGTGAAGAGTTACTCTATTTTCTTAAGGATAGAGTACAGAGGAATAAACCTCTGATATATCCATTGAAAAGTAATGTTGTATGAAACATTCATCACATATGTAAGTTTGATTTAGTATGCTTCTACTAGGCATAATACTTGTTTCCTCTACAGTTGCCTCAACTATTCCTGAATTTTTGAAATCTCAGATAACAGGGAACAATGAAGTTTGGTCTATTTGCAAAGACAATGGGGGATAAAGATGGGAAAATGAAGGAAAATATGAAAAGACTAAATCAGCAACATGTCATTATCTGGAAATATACCTAAAAGGCAGGTAAAGGTATTTATGTAGGACTTAGATTTCAGGCATCTGTGTCTATATACATCTATACTGCAGTTAAAGGCATTCTCCAAAGCTGTTCTCAAGTCTAGGCTCCATGTCCATCCAGTGTGGATGCAGGACAGGGGAGCCTGCATGTCCAGTCATCTAACACCTTGTTGATATTGTATCAGGTAATTTGTATCTCTGCAAGGAATGTTCTCAGGTAGTGGTAAGATCCCTCAGCTTTATTGGAAGATTTAACAACATGCACCTAATAAGGCCATAGAGGAATGCTGGATTCACACCCACAACCAAGCAACTAAAAAAGGATTTCTCATTGCTGAGAAATCCAATATCCACCCATAAATTAAGTATATTAAAAATACTCAACTAGAGATAGTATTGTACACAAGATATGTCATTCCAGACAACTTAATATTAAAGGTAAGCTCCAATAAAAGGGTCAAGACAGTGAATTAATAAAAAATAACAATTAATACCAACATAATTACACGGATAATAAGTTCAGAATACAAGGGAGAATCATGAGAATCAAAAAAGGAAACAGGTAACCTGAAACACAGGCGTATTTGTCACGGTGCACATTATGTGCAAAAAGGCAAAAATAAAAATGCCCTATCTTTAGGCAATAAAACCCAGTGTGTGGGGAAGTGAATCACTTTATCCTCTAAAGTCATGCTGTCTCAAGAAGGGAAAAAAATAACTAACATCAGCAGGGCTGTAAAGATTTCTAGTAAAGTGAAGGATAACTTCAGTGTAACTTTAGAAGACTAAGAGACGCCGAGGATGAAGTTTTCCAGAAGAATGTCAATGATTCTGTTCCTATGTTTGCAACTATGCTGTTAGACCATTGGTTAAGTTCAATTGCCGCTGGTTTATGGAGCCAGATGCAATTTAATGCCAAGAACACCAGTTAACAGCAACTTTAGACTGGAGAAGTGTGGCCAAGTGTTGTTCATCTACAATAAACTCCTTCAGGAGCCAGTGGACAAATACAGACTCTTGGTAAGAAGCCCATGAACCAACAGACAAGGAAACCAAGGAAATGGTACATCTAGAGGCAAGATGAAACTCAAAATAGTTCCTCATGCAGTGTAAAACTACAAGAACACAGAATGTCTTTAATGTTGTTGTAGCTAATAAAGATGGATGTAGCTGCCTACAGAAAATGCGTCATTTCAACCCTTGACATTTTCATTGCAGCTGTCTGGAATTGGTGAGAAATCCTTCAGGTAAACTGTCAAGCAATCAGAACACAGTTTTTTTAAAGAAAAAAGAAATCATTATCATGACCACAACCCTAAAATGCAGAATATTAGAGTGAAAACATAATTTTCAGTGGCAAATTGGGGAAAAATACTCACCTAAAACTGGCAGACCAAAGCTGTTGCTAGCAGATACCTAATACACTTAGAAAAATGCATCTAGAATAACTGCATAATTTGACTTAGTTTTATCTCAAAGTCATTATAAAATGGCTATATAAAAGCACTACCAAGTGTATCTGAATGGTTACAAGATCTGTTTTTGTAACTTCTGTGCTCTGAGGTTAGAATAAAAATTGCTCAAAAAAGCCATTTATGATGGAAATACAGTGTAAGGCAAACTTGTCAGGACCTGGAGAGTGCAATGAAACGTGAGATAATATTATCAGTGCTCCATGATGTTTCTACAAGACTGAAAACCATAGCAGAATAGTGGCCAGAGGGCCTCAAAAAAACACCAAGAGTCCTGGATATCACTTGGCTTTATGCAGGGGAAACGTAAAAGGTAAACATGTATAAAGATCTATGAGAATGCCACCTAATAGTTTGTAGACATAAATAACTGTGTGACTCCCACTAACAACATCACAGGCATTAAACCTTTTGAAGATTATCATCTGGGAAGGATTGTGATGGTTAAGTATATGCAGTGTCAATGTGGTTTACATCATCTACATTCCAGTAACCTGTAGTTCCAACAACTTATTAAACACTTGAAAAAGACACAGAAAAAGCAGTATTTAAAAGGCAATAAAAGAGATTGTAAGGAGCCTGGATATAGATCAGTAAGTTTTAGTCTGCAAGAGGCAGCTGGAGGTCAATCTTTATGTTTCTGGATTAATAGCTGAAGCTGTAACCCCCTTGTAAATAAAGCATTTGTTTAGGTTTCCAGTCATCAGTCTTTATGTGACATTCATCAGCCCATGGTCCATAAATTAGGTTGGATGTTTTTTTCACTTGCCTTTGTAGAAACAAATATCTACCTTTGTTCCATCAGGATAAACAGCTGATGAGGGCAGGGAGGTTTGTTTGGTTTTTAGGGTTTTTTTGTGAGCCATATTTTCAGAGACTTGAGAAATTTTCCAGAACCTGCTCCAGGCCCTTTTATTGATATTTCCAATTCCTTGGAGATTGTAAGAAGGGAGTAAGTGTTGGAAGATATCCACATGAGAGACCATGAACACTTGAAGTTAAGGGCTTTGCAGCATAATAATCTGTGGAAATGTCATCTGAAAAGCTGAGATAATGTCTGAAATTTGCCAATGGGCAAGAATGCTGTATCTGGGGATGTAAAAAAGATAAGCTTGAGCTCGATTATAAGAATTCAAGAAAGATGGAATTGAATCTGAATGGAGAGACTTGTGGCTCTTTGGATTAAGTTTCACAGGAGAAAAGCGCTTGTTGACCTTCAGTCCCTCAACGCTCTTCTGCCCAGACATCCAATGCACTTGAATGTTTGTTTCTTGACCTTGAGCCCTAGCAAAGCAAAGAGGTTTAGAAATACTTGAATTGGATCTATTGTTATGATGATCTTTTCATGAATAATTTTTTGGCAAGGTTAGTGTAAATCTGGATGCTGTTCATAAACTGTTAGTATTGCAAGGTACTGAGGAAAAATCACTGATTCTTGAGAAGACCAAATGGCAATGTGCTGTAACGGGTAGGCTCTTATCTGCAGGACAAATATTTGGATGAGCTGCACAGACAGATATCTTGCAAGTCAAGAACTGCAGAGGGCCATTAAGGAAAACATAATGTTGAATTTCTGTTCCATGTAGTCCATTATAGATAACTGTGGTCAAAAGACAATTCACACATGCAATATATCAGCTATGCTTTCTTTGGGTTTGGGCACTGAGTCCCTAGAAGCACATCAGCGTAGCTCTGTGTTCAGTCAAGCTAAGGCCTAACAGCTATGTCAGGAATTAGAAGTATAACATCATCAGGATGCAGCTAAACATGCAGTCTTGACATTCTATAGCTTTTTTGAACTAACTAAACTAGTATATCTGAAGTACAGCAAGGACTTTTCAGAAAGCAGTGAGGTATAGGTTGGATCATCTCTTTGTCCATATGTGTTCTATCATGTTTACCATTATTTGAAAATTGTATATTATTGACCCCAGCATGATTTGCATTCTGGTGTGTATAGGCAGGATAAAACAAAGAGGTGATCTGCCTTCCTCCTCAGCCACATCCTAACTAAATACTGTGTGCAATATACTGTACATACAGCAAACTATAGTCAAAAAAAACCAAACAGTAGCATTTCTCATTCAGAGGCTGATAAAGCACAAGTCTTTAACATGATAATTTGGTAACTCAGTAGGTGGGTTATTTATCATCAAATCAATAAATTTGGCTTAGAGAGCACTGATAGCAAGGATGTAGATGCTCTATCTGATCTATCTGATTGTGTATGAAGTACATCTCAAAGAAATACTCTACCCTCCAGAGGCTTGCCAGTTTTTGTCTTTGTTTTGTGTATTGTCAGGGCTGCCTGGCAGGCAAGATGAATCAGAGAATAGGACACAAGGTAGGTGCAGAGACATCGCGGCTCTCTCAAATTTTGAGCACTTCAGCACAAAGCTGGCAGCTGGAATTCTATTAAAAACCAGAGGTGTAAACCCCCACAAAAACTCAAACAAAAAAGAAGCTGCTAGATGCCCCCATTGTCCTTGTATATATTATAATATACACGAGTCAGATCACCTATCTTGCAGAGATGGAATTGGCAAATTTCTTAACCTAAAGTGTTCCTTTTGCAAGGTTCTTATAATTAAGAGTTGGCCAGCTGGCACAGTGACGAAAGTACTAAATTGCATGCACAAAAACTGCTAAGAATGTTTCAATTAATTTTCTGACACTTGAGCAAACCCCTATTTTTTATACTATTGTGTTGCCGGGATCTCAGTGGTGTTCTTGTTGCCTATAGAGAAGAGAAAAACCCACTGTTATTTCTTTTTTCCTCTAGAAGCATTTAAGAGTTAATTACCTGTGCATAAACTTTGTATTAAAGTGAGTGAAGTGTGACTGCTGCTCTCCTCCTCAGGAATGAATTAAGACTTACAAATCATGTTGTCATTCAAATGAATTTCCCCCAAATATAAGAAAACACCTTAACCTTTTAAAATTATATGTCCAATATTGAGTATATAAAGTTTTCTGATGTATTTGATGTTGGTATTAACAGAAAACTTAAACATTAATATAAGCTCTCAATAATTTTTATGGGTTGTGTATTGGGCACAGCCATTGGAGATGTGAAGTATTTTGAGCATTTATGTACTTTTTATGCCGGCTTTCTCAATTATCTTTGCTCTTCAGGGCTGATTCAGAGCACTGTGAAATGTTTTAGAGGGATGTACATTATAGAGAAACATCAAGTGTCATAAAAAGTGTGTAGGTTGATGCTTGAAGGCTTTAGAAAAACTGGGTAAAATGTATTTTCAGGTCACTAGATGAAGATGATGCTGAATCTCATTTTCAAGTGTCTGAGATATTACTTATAAATTCTGGAATAGAAGCAGTTAATCCGTTCAATGTAAGTAAGTTCAGTAATGGACTACACCAATTTTTGAGTGCACAGAGAATAGAAGGCTTTATTTGGAGAGACAGGTGTAACTAATGATACTATTTACGCTCAGCTCAAAGTTTTGGCTCATAGTCTTGTGTTTAGAACTTAGATTTTTAACCCTGGTTAGAAAAAAGAAGATGTGTTTTCAAGGACAAAGAATAATTTCTATTTAGGTGACTTTCAACACTTAAAGCCTTCCTCTTGCTAACAGGATTTTGCTTTTCCTATTCTTCTACTTCTTTATTCATTAAAAAAATAAAATATTTACACTGCCAGGATCAAGAGGACGCCAGTAGGTGTTAATGACCCTATGTGTGAGGTGAGCAGCCTCACCTGGGACCTCAACCCATGGGGCCAGGACCTTATTTCAGCTCAACCCAGGGCCATCAGCCGCTGCCCCAGTGATGCTGTAGGATGCCAGTTCCAAGCTCTGCCAAAGCCTTTCCCTCATCACCTTGGGTCCTGCTGAGCTGGGCAAGACATGTAGGCTGGCATCATCCTGTCTCTGTCCTCATCCCAGTGGAGATGCTCAATGCACTGGGCTTGGGGGGCCCCCCAGCTGCTCCACAGCCTGCCTTGTTCCCTGGCAGTGGAATGATACCCACCCATGAACCCCTATGGGACCCCTCTGATGCTCTCAGTACTCAGGCTAAGGGGGCGCTGGCTCTGCTGCACCCTGGCATCCATTATTTTATAACTAAAATCTGAGGTGGAGGTGATAACTTTAGCTATAGACCAAAAAAATACTCACCCATCCATTACAGAGTTATGTGCTCCTATGAATCTTAATGTCTGTCTCTGTAAAGGAAGGATTTTGTAAGCTAAACATTTTAAGATACAAGCTATGGAGTAGATTGATTAGAAAAATGTAGCTTTGAAATTACTTAGCAGTTGGAAAGTAATACTTGAATAAATAAGTGCTTTGCTGGTCTTACATTCAAATTATTTCCATGAGCCAGTAGCCTGACAATTTTCTAGGAGATTTTGAGAGTAAATTATATTGTTTATTTGCTACACAAACAGTAAAATCTCTGCTTTGGCTGAGAGAAAAGTTTCCAATATATAAAACCTTTCTGAATATTTACACATGGTTTGTTTAATTGTCTGGAGCCATCACTTCTACCAGTAAGATACAGAAAAGAGAATTTCTATTAAAATTATAAGAATTATTATTACTTTTAGAAACCATTTGTGTTACAACTCTTGTATTATTGCCACTTTTTAAAGTGTGGTTACATTTTAGAGAAAAAAGCAGGGAATTTTATTTACAGTTGCTCACAAGCTTGGAACCAAATGAAGCCCTGCCTTTTCAATACCCATTGAAAAGATGCTCCACAATTAATAGCCCTACAACACTGAATCTTCCAGGGAGGCCAAAAATAAGAGTAGGGAATTTCCATTTCCATCCTTTAGAATGTGTCTGTATTTGATTTATTTCTGGATACCTTTGGAATGAAGGAATACATAGGATACTGTTTTTTAGGGGAGGAATATTTAATACGTAAACAAATGGCTTTGGATTATATCCATTCACAGCATCACTTTTTAGCATTAAGGACTGGTACCAATCCTTTCATTGTTCATCCTTAAGCTGTTTTATGATGTAAGTTTACCCTGTCCAGAGGGTATCCTTCAACAGTGTGGATCCTGGCATGCAGCATGTATCTGTGTAGCCCTGTAGACATTCAATGGCTGGGTTCAATATTGTGAAGACCGAGGCCATCCTTGCAACCCTTCCTGATGCCAGACTGCCAGGGCTTTTATTGCAGGCAATGTAATAAATCTCATAGCATATTGTCAGCTGCCAGAGGATTATAGTTTTCTTTTGGGTATCCTGGAAAGTTTGAGATAATGTCAAAGTATTTTTGCACTTACAAAATACTTTCTCATACAATCTTTTTCATCTGAGGATCTCTGTGTGCCTCAAATACATTAATTGAATAAAGGTGTAGATGTGAAATGAGCTTAAATGCATTTAAACTTAACACAGTTGAAGTTTTGACTAGACTTATTCTTGCTATAGAATAATACCAAGCTCATTTTCACAGAATATATTTTTCATTAAATGTATTATCTGGTATTGATAATATTTTCATTCTGGAAGTAGTCTAATACTCTTCATGGTCATTATTTTCTCTTATATATAGAACCACCTTCTAGGAAAAGATCTATAAGGAAAGCACAGGCTCTAAAATGATCACTGAATATGTTCAATTGAAAGAGAGCAAGTGATGTTTGACAAATATCCAATACAATCTTTGATCTAGAAGGATTTTCTTAAGAAGGAAAAAATTATATTTGATGAGACTATTAAAGGAACAGTGTCTCATTTTGGTATTGATTGTGTACAAAGACTTTTTATAGGTGTTAAAATTTAGGAGAACATTAAAATAACTACAACTATAGCTTATATCTGCTATGCAGCTTGAACTCTTCAGTTTATTGCACAACTACTGCTTGAAAATTTTACTTGAATTTAGTCTTTAAGTAGAAGCTTATGTGATACCAGAATATTTATATACATATATATATGTATATATATGTATGTGTGTGTGTTTCATCTAGACGAGGACTACATGTTGTATTGAATAGCTGGTTGCCAAAGTCAGTGAAGTTCCAATTTAGGATGGAAGATATTGTTTCGTAGGTAAGAATGCAACACATATAGGATCACAATGCAGAAAGTCAGAGCCCTCTGTGTGCAAGTGTCAGGACTACATGAGTAAGACAGTTTTACTGATAGACTGGAATAGTTTGCATTGAACTTCATTCAGGGGGGTTGGAACTAGATGATCTTAAGATCCTTTCCAGCCCTAACTGTTCTATGATTCTATGATTCATGCCATGATGAAATGACTGTTTAAAGCTAGTGTGTGGATATACTGCAAGGAAAACACATAACACAATCACGTTATAAATAGTTAGGGTGGAATTGCTTTCACAGAACTTCAGAAACACAGAAGTTAGATGTTTAAGTTTCAGCTAGTTACCTTCAGCTCCCATTGTAGTCAAGAGGGAGACACAGAACTGACTGTGATAGAGACTTGCTTTTATATGCCCAACTTAGAATAAAATGAAGCAAATCTAATTCTATAAAAAAACAGGATAGAAGGGATGCTTTAGGTGACCAGGTGGGGAGTATGATCTAATTCTAAAAAGATATTGCACTAAGATACATGACTACAGTTTTGGCTCTTTTGCTTTTTATACACTTTCAAAAGTTAGTTCTTATCATTATCTTATTAAAATAGTTTATGCATACATAAGAAGTGACTTGAAATTTTATTCATAACAATCATAAAATGTCTTTTTTTCTTTCAGTTCATCAGGTTCTGGTGCTTGGGATTCCTTTGTGTTTATTTGCTCATTTCTACTTAAAGTTGATATTACACATAAAATTTTGCAAATGGGTTCTCTTACTATAATACCAGATGTCACCAGCCATGCCTTACACTTCGGTAATTGGTTGGATATTTGACAAAAAGATAAAACTTATCTGCTGATATTTATAAAATATGCTTTATAAATTACATAAAAGCTATGGGGAATATTAGACACTTATTCATGTTTTTGGAGCAGGCTTCAGAAGATACATATTTGGCAAGCTTCAGAGTAATATGAGAAGAGGAATTCATACACTGTTTTCTTGTTCTTTCCCTTTCCTAGTTCTATGCTGTGCAGGAGATGAGGCTCTTGTTACCAATTGAAACTACCATTATGTGAAATTTAGTTACTGTTTTGTTTTAAAACAAAGCTGTAGTTACGTAGGATGGATTTTTATTTCATTTTTTTTCTATTTCATGCTAGTAATATTTGTGTGTGAGCTTCTAAAGTGAGCAAAGCTTTAATTTATGCAGTCATTTTGGAAAACAGAGTTCTTTGTTTACATCAAATAAAACACTTTCATATAAGACTAGAAAATTAGATATTGCACAGCAGGTCTTCATCACTAATCTAACTTTAAAATATCTTTAGATGTGTGGATATTTCTCAGGCATTATACAGCTGTGGAAAAAATACTTAACTGGTACTGGAAGCAAAGCAGAGTTAGGGCTCTTCTGTCCTAGACTTCTGTTTCCTCCTTGCTCCAGGCATCTATGCCAAAGAAAATGATTAATGCTTGATACATCAAACTTGTGATACATCAAATTTAAATATCACATTAAAATAATTCTCTAACCACTAGATGCAGAACTGTAGCTGTTTTAGTCACAGTGTATTTTGCATTGCTTGGTTGCCTTTCCACAAGAAAGATGGAGAATGCTAAACTAGCCAGGTGTTTGTGATCACGGCACTCATTTAGGAGGTGAGACTTGTGGTTTGCTTTTCCTCATGGTTGTGGGAGGTCGGTTTATAAGCTCAACATGATGTGGTAATGTGTGCTTGCAGCCCAGGGAACTAACAGTATCCTGGGCTGCATGAGAAAGAGTATGACCAGCAGGTTGAGGGAGGAGATTCTTCCTCTACTCTGCTCTTATGAGACCCCACGTGGAGTACTGTGTTCAGCTCTGGGGCACTTAGCATAAGAAGAATGTGGACCTCTTGGAGGAAGTACAAAGGAGGTCATGAAGCTGGAGCACCTCTCCTATGAAGACAGGCCAAGAGAGCCTGGCTTCAGCCTGAAGAAGAGAAGGTTCTGGCAGACCTCAGAGCAGCTTCTAGTACCTAAAGGGGCTACAAGAAAGCTGAAGAGGGACTTTCTAACAAGGACTTGTAGTGATAGGGTAATGGCTTTGAACTGAAAGAGGGTAGATTAAATTAGATATTAGGAAGAAATCTTGCACTGTAGGAGTGGGGAGACACTGGAATAGGCCTCCCAGAGAAACTGTGGCTGCCCTATTCCTGGAAATGTTGAAGACCAGGTTAGATGGGTTTTTAAGCCATATAAAGAATAACTTAGACACGTGGAAGGTATGTGAAACCACAAAGATTTGTTTCACTTAATTTCAGTTTTACTATACAAGCAGTGAGTTTTCTCAGAAAGAAACTTACATTTTTGTATATTCTATGTCCCTTTAAAGTCCCTAGCATTACCCTTAGCTTTAATTAACCCATGTGTGGTTATTGTCTCCTTGTTGCTCATTCCTTTTCCCCTAAGATATATAATGAACCTAAAATTAATTCTAATACAGACTGAGAATATTAACAGCCTTATTGAGCTTTTGTATTAAAAAGAAAAAAATAATCTTTAAAATAGATTTTTAACACCAAGAACAATGCAATAATGAATTCTAAAATGCATCATTTGCTCATTTAAAATACTTCTAAGGTATTACTTATAAAAATATCTTTATTGTTGCTATGTGAAGCATTGATAAGCAGTTCAAAATCAGTGCTAACTAAGAAATCCATGAATAAAATTATATAAAGATGGTCCTTTTGTTTGTAGATGTGAATGTCATTTATGTCTAGGAATGCTGGGAAGTCTGAAAGAACCATAAATCTTTATTCAAGTTTTTCTTGCTTTTCTCATTTTTTTCTCCAAAAAATCTTATACTGAAATGCTCATCTGTGTTCACTTCTCCTAGTGAATCATCTGAGATTGTAAAGCTTTCCTAAAGGTCCAATACCTTTCCATCTACCCCATAAATTACAACTCTCTTGTAACGAGTTAGTGTTATAATGGAGACTCACTGGCAATGCAGTGTATTTTAATAGACAAATTACTCTAAATTAAGCTCTAACCATCTGTTCCATTCTCATTTATGACTCTAAAAAGAATATATTTTAAAATGATATCATTTAAAAATAATGTAAATGATTGAAGTCTGCAGTAAGGCTTTTGCATATTTGTTCATTCAGTGTAGCATACTTATGGTAATAGTGATGTTTCTTCCTTGCTCCAGGCATGTATGAAGGAGAAAGTGGTTAATGCTTGATACAATAAATTTGCAGTTATTATGACGCATTAAGTATGTCAAAAAAGATATTTTACTCCTAGAGAGTAACACTGAATGTAAATCTCTGTATTGGAGCATCCTGATGGGATACCTGGAGGCAAAGCTTTAGCTAATTCTACAACTTGTAGGGGGTTAAGGATGTCAGAGACATTAAATGCTGACAACTGTAGTTTTAATATGCTGGGGAAATGGAGCTGTTCCATATCACTTTCTGTATTTGTTAACAGTTATGTCACCACCAGGGATCTCACCAGGATTTATAGAGGAAGAACACGCTGATAGCTATTTAGAGGCAAAACAGTAATATCATTTTTTTTTCTCCTGCAGACTCATCCAGTAGTAAATTGTGCTACAGATTGATGGAGAAAAGAACAAAAAAGACATGGTATTCATAAAGGATGTGGCTAAAAGTCCAAGTAAATCCCTTTTCCTTTCATTGCCTCTCTGCTCTTTATGTTTCCTCCATGTTTAAAAATATTGCATTAAAGTACTTACATTGATCTCATAAGTGAGGTAACCTTATTACTGTTGATTTTTGACTTCAAAATTAGCATCAGCAGTCTAAGAATATTTATCTCTGACTTGATATTACTGTGTCATTTGATTGGGAGGCCACCTGTGGAAGGGGCTCAGACAAGTATTATTGACCATGCAGAGCCACCTCTTCTGCAAGATTGGGCAGGTTTCTGATCTTACTGGAACATAAAACAAGATCATCTGAAACCAAGAACTAAATCTGACCTGCAGATTTTCATCACATTCAGCTAACAGCATCAATTTCACCAGTTTGCAATTCAAAAGGTAGCAATTTTGCTTGGGATAAATAATCAAGCTGCCTCTAAAGACACTGAAGAGTGTAAAGGAGTTGTTTCTTCTTTGTGTTTTTAAACGGGATGAATTTCCTTTTGGAAGTGTCCAAGTGGAGACAGCCCATTTGACTGGGGCCAGATGCTATGCTGTTAGATATCTAAAGTTCGACAAGAAGAACGCCAAAGTTAGCATTTACTCATAGCATTCCATTTAACGTCTCCTTTTCAATCATTTATAGAATGACATGAGTGACTATAAAGGGAACATCTGCTGATGGCTTTAAGAGGTATTAAGTTTGGAATGACTAATTTAGTCATATAATTAACAGAAATACGGTTTGTTTGGCAGAATAGGGAAAACACACTATAGAGAAACTGATGATAATTGTGAAGGCCAGTAATAGAAATCAAAACGTATCACTTTAGTACATTGCTTGTCTGAGTCTGTCATTCTAAAGTAAGTGCCTCTTAAAAGCAGATGCTCCCTCTGCAATATTTGATGTGTGTTTATAATGAATGGACAAAAGAGATACTGCATCTTTTGCTATCACTAAGCACCAAGGTCAAATTTAGTAAGTAAGCAATGGGTTCAGAGTTTAAATTATACACAAAATAATTCTGTTTAATTCCTGAAAAAATGTGTCTGCCTTTTTTGGATTTTCTAGATGACGGCATTTTAAAATTTGTCATTTTTTTCATTTGTTAGGAGATACAAATTTTAAAGCATGCTTGCTTTTTTTAACTTTGTAAATATTCACAGCATAATTCAGATCTGTTTTGGCTGAGGGTGTCCTGGAAGGATAATAATAGGATGCATGTGGCTGGTTTTCACACTGTAGCATAATGAAACTAACAAAGATGTTCCTTCTCTAGAATATTAATCACTGGAGTTAGAAGATACATTAACACAGGAGAAGAATTTATTTACTCTATCTAAATAAAACTTATTGATGTTTCATTATTTAAACTATTAAATATTTTGTTTCCAGAGTTTAGGGAATTTATTATTTTCCAGTTGCTTTTTTATTGTCTAATATACTATTTCATTCCATTCTATTCAAATTTATAAACTAACATTGCAACACCGAGCACTTTCCAGTATACTGTTAAGAGCTGTGATTATCTCTGTTTATTTGTGGCTCATTCTTTTCCATTTTCCACCCCAGTGTTTGTAGTACTTTATTTTGTCATGCTTTTAAAAGTTATTTTATTACCTATGTTTTAATTAGAAAAATATGTCAAGAAGTTAATCTTGTATTTAGAAAAAGGCAGAAAAACTTCCCTCCCCTCAATTTTCAGAACTTCCCTATGGATTTTTCTTCCTCCGTTTTTTTTGCTTTGCAAATCAACTTTTTGTTCAGTCTCACAGAACTCCCACTTTTGGCAGATTTCTGACTGTCTGGTACTGTTCCACTAGTCCCAGGAGGAATGAATTCATGAGCAGAGCAAAGGTGAGGAGTTGAGAGTTCATGATACTAAGTGTTATATTATTCCATAATCTATACTGTGGATATTACTGCTATCTAGATGGACTTTTTTTGGTATACATGTGTATATATCCTAAAGAATTACATGGCAGATTTTTCCCTTTGTGACAGCTGAACTTCTGGTTATATAGTTCTTTATCACAGAGGCTTTCCTGGTAAAAAGTAGACTGATCAGAAAAGCTCATTGCAAATAGAGAAAATGGAAATTAGATATTTTCAGAATTACTGAAAAGTTATTATTTTCTTTTCTAGAATTTGGTTCACTAACTATATAACTATATATATATTATTTGATTTAACTGTATAACCGAATGTGTATTTTTTCTTTAGGGAAGGTTTTTTACTAGAAACCAAGTCTAATTTTCTTCCTGTCTAAATTTTCCATTTATATTTAGGAGGTGATAAGTTTGGGGCCATAGTGCCTATTACGGCTCTTTTCTATGGCCTTTGAGAGCTCAAGCTATGAAATGAAGCCAAAGCTGCAGCTGCAGCAGCAAACATGAACTTTTTTAATGAGAAACATCTTGCTGTTTTCCCCTTCCCCACAATAAAATTTTGCATAAGATGAAAATGCCACATCATGTTGCAATTAGGCCACAATCTATTAACGTTTAATTTTGTAGAGATAAAATTAAATACAGGTATAGCAGATTTTTCCTAGATTTTGATTTTTGCACATATTATTGCACATGTATGTAGTACTGTGCATTAAGAAGGAAAAATACCATCTTCTTTATTTTCTGTGAGTTCAAGTTTTGTTCTTCAGTTTTATATTAATATTTTCAATTGATAGCAATTTTATACATAAGCATCATCTTGATATATATTTCATGTCATACTTTTATAAAAACAAAGCTTAGATTTAGTGTGCTGGCACGTCAGCTTCATGTATTTCAGTTTTATTTTACATTTGTCCATTGAAGGGATAATGATTTATTGTGTGTGGAAATTCCACAATACCCCTTTTTGCTTTGACAGCTGTATTTATTTCAGTGAGTTAATTAATGGGAATCCCAGTTTTTAAGATTATTTTCTGATGTGTTGACAAAACCCAAAGAAACAGCTGGGAAGCATACACTTCTGTTTCAGGATGAAATATGGTATCTTTCCTTTCTTTCCCTCCTCTTCAGGTATAAAATACAGGCACTGTCCATTGGAAAGAAGAATCAATCCAGGCAAATCTTTCAGTTTCACTTTAAAAATTCATCTTTGCAATAGTTCCTTTTTAGGATTTGTCTGTAATATTACAATATTAAAAAGAGAACTAAAACAGCCGAAGCAAAAATAATTCTATTATTTTCTTACTTATCTGAACTACTTCCCACAATAAATTAAGCAATGCGATTAAAGCAATAAATTTTCTTTCGTAAATTCCTTTGTACAGCAATCTATGGTCTGAGGTGTAGGAATATTTAATCTAGCAGCTAAAGGCATAACAAGATATTACTGTGGCTGAAAGCAGAAGTCAGAAGCATTTAAACTGGTAATTAAATGCAACTTCCAAAACCAGGATGAATATGACCTTATTCTTGAGCATTTCCCCATGTTGAGGGCAGCTAATAATTGACATTTCTTTTCATGGAAAGTGACAAATTCATTGTCATTTGGAATCTTGAAATCAAAATTAGATGTCTTTGAGAATAATGTTCTGTAGCCCAGTCAAAAATTAAGACTGATAATGTTTATTTATGGCAAAAAGAAAAAATAATAGTTTCCCAATATGAAATAACAAGAAACTCTTTTGTTCTTGTTATTTAGAAGTTGGATAATATGATTTATAGTGATTTCTTTTCATCTTAACACTCTGTGGATCTACAAAATCTGTTAATACACGATGAGTATAAGCAGGAGATAGAAGATTTTGAAATGAAGGATGACATTAGCAAGGCAGTCTGGTTTAGCAATTAGTGCATGGACTCGCAAGTCAGAGATTCTACATTCTATTCCCATATCTGACATTGATTAGCAAGTCACATTAGGACTTATTATCAAAAGTCAGATATGCAGCTGATCATCTAATTAAGATCATCATGGTATTAGCATAACTGCATTTGTAAATCATGCATGCAGAGCTTTAGCCTTTGTTTAACCTTGATCTGTGATATGAAAGCAATCTATGTTTCAGATTGATTCAACCCTCTTATTCCATGATTTAAAAAGAGCACAATTTTTAATGTTTATCCTCATCAGATGCTGTCAAACTGAGTATTATTATTTATCCTTATTTTAAGAAAGTGGAACTGCAATGCAGAAATATAAGTATCTGATTTCCAATGGTACTTGGGTATTTAAAGATGCAGATAACCATTTAATTAAATTTTCATAAGTCAAAAAGATCTCATCCTTAAGTGTAATGTACATTTTAATGACATTCTAAATCACTGCAGAATTTGGTTCTACATCTTGTAAGGGTCTATGAAATCAAAGTCCAGTTGAAAACTGTGTCCGCAGTAGCAAGTAGCACAAAACAATGTGAGCAGATTAATAAAATAAACAATCTTTAGTAAAGATCTGTCTTTCACACTTTTCAGGAGGCTTTAATGGTGGCCTAGTTCTAGTCATGCTGTGGACGGAATGATTGCCAAATCTCACCTTCTACTCACTTTCATTCCAAAATCCAGTTTTTGTCAGGATCCAGGACCAGTCCATAACATATATGTAAACATTATCAAATGGGACTGATCAGGAAATTTGCTTCAAAAGGTGACACCTGCACGAAAATGTTGATGTAGGCTCATTCAGTGATTCTTTGAAGCAAAACAAGCTAAGAAGTGTATAAGTAATTAGATTTCTCTCTGTAGAGGTTGAGAATATTGATAATCTTGCTTGAAAAGTTAGTACTAGTAAGCAGATTTGGTCATCTGAAAAGTATGTGAGATTGTTTTGAAGTAGCTCACCGAAAAGCTGGACAGAAACAGTTAAAACTAACTTGAGAAGGGATATACTTCATTCAAGTGAAAGGTGAGCCAACTTAGCAAAACAAAATACTTAGCACCTGTCCAACTTTGAAAATATTGCTGTGTTCTGGGATTATTTTAGTAAACATTCTGACTCTTGGACATATTTATGAGAGAAAGCAATAATTTTCCATCCGCTGCACTGCTTTCACATTTTCATGAATTTTCCATATGGTGAGAAAATGAAAGAAATGTCTCATTTCAGTGTTATGAAGTATATGAGTAAAATGAAAAACATTTATGAAATTAAATACATTTTCATGTAATAAGGTGAAAGAGAGATTAAAATTTCAAAGAACAAATATAATTGAGAGTTTCAGCCAGGTAAACATTTCAAAGATCTCCTGGAATTGCTAAATCCTCTAACTGCTGTGTCATTCTTTTAAATGATTTTATTTTGTCACTCTTACATTTTCCGGAGAAATACCATGGACATATGAGAGGTTCTTTGGGAACTGATATTTCTAACCTAAATAATTTATTTTTTCCAGAAGATCTTTCATCTTTATACATATGAAAAAAAAAATCCCTAAGCAAAACAGCTCACGTGGTAACTACAGATGTACAAGATTTTCTAAGCTGTTTAGATTTCTTCCCCTTTTTCTTGTGCTTTGGTAATGCTGACCCTTAAGTAATAAATACACATGAGCGTTACTCAAGAGAGATCAGCAAAGAATGCTGGAAAAAAAAAAGAAGGTTCATTGTTACCCTAACAGCTTTTTCATGCCCTGAAATATTGCATCAGAGTTAAAAATACAGGGTACAAACAACAGATACTGAAAACACCCAGCTGAATTGAGTAAGGTCAGACTTTAGTAACACAACATGAAAAATCTCTACAGACCAAAATATTACTTCTTTGTATCTTTATGTATTTATGTATGTGTTTATTTATTTTTTAAGACCTCAGGTATGAGGTGACTACAGTAAGTTTCTAGTATTTACTTGACAAGTTCCCAAGTAAAAAGATATCCTGATCCACATACTTTCCCTATCTTAGTGTCTGAGGGAAAGTTAAAGCCTTGATGATTTGTACTAAATACTATGGATTGCTCAAGAGTCTTCTGTTGCTCTAGAAAATTAAGCTACTTCTAGAGATTTTCCAGATGTTACTGCCCAAAGGACTTGTGATATCCTAATATATCTCTTCAGAGTCTGCTAGTCTGATGGACAAATTAAAGGAGGTAGACTTAAGAAAGTATACTACTCATCTTTTCTTCCCAGTACTGAATATGTCGAGCACTTCATCTGTCTTTTTAGTGTAGGTACTACCATGCTTCTATCATCCATTTATACTACTAGTACAGCCTGTCAGGTAATTCACAAGGTCCAAATCTAACACTCCACATTACCCTAAGAAAATATTTTTAATTAAAATATATATAGTTTTCTTTTTTAATTGGTGAGAATATTCGTTATAAAATTAACAGAAGTAAACAATATTTCCCAGAAGTTATTGTCATGGTGTCTCTTCCCCTCCCGTTTTAGAGTTGTGAAAGCTTCCAGATTTGGGAGCAAGATTAAGATTAATTTTTTTAAGACCATGGATTTCTGATTTGTTAACCAAATTGCCTCTTCTGCTATGCAGTAAAGAGGATCTCTAAACATGTTGAAATGGAAGGCTATCTATAAAACACAAGGCTACGTAGTCTGCTTATCTACATACCTGCAATCTTGGATGCAATTTTAAAATTATAATTTGTAACATATAATTTTTATTATATAAAGATATATTTAACAATAATATATAATAATATAGTATATTTAACAACTAAATAATACATTAGTTTTAAATTATTATAATATAATTATAATTTATTATTTTTATTCATTATAGAATTTTTAATAATAATATATTTAGTAGTGTGGGTTTTGCACATAAAATTTTTGTGTTCTTCTACCACAGACTTCTGTTGTAGTTTATCTAGAGAAACACTGTGTCCCTTTTCTGAATACTAACAAGTGGGTATAAAAAGTGGGATATAGTCTATGTTCTCCAGTCTGGTCTCTGAAACCTCTGTCTTGGATTCTCCTTGAGAAATGAGAAGACTGGGAAGTGAAATGAAGATGTCTACAGGTCTTAAAAACATGTATATTATTATTATTACTACTTTTCTATGGAGCTTATAAATAGTTGTTATAATGCAAAAGGTAGAGTTGGGAATCTGTTTCATTAAAGGCTGATACAACCTGACATATATCCTAAACGCTATCAGTGGTTTCATAATGTAAGTACCATACTGGGGTTTAGTGAAAAATGGCATATGCAAAGTCTCTATGGAAAAATACATTGATCCTTGACGTTTTGGGCATAAACTACTTGGTGCCTGCCAAGATATTTGTTACCATGGATAAAAAAATAGAGGAGTGGAATGGATTTGGAAGGTAGCTTCAAGAAGTATTTGCAATATATCCAAAGAAAAACGCAAGAAAAAAGCCTTTCTGTGAGAGAATGCAATGAATACTTGATGAATCTAATTTGTCTGTTGAGTTTATAGACATACACACATAGTGAATGTCTGCAGTGGTAATGTCTTTCATGTTTAAGCAAAATTGAAGCCAGTAAATGGCAGAAAACAAGGGTTGGAGTACCTCTGTTTTGTGTAGATTATTCTAACTGATTGGAGGTTTTGAAATCTGACTGTCAATTAACGTGTTGAAGAGAAAAGCTTACAGAAAAGGTCAGGTATGGTTATGGGAAAGCCATTGTGTTACCAAAAGGGTTCACTTCCTATTTCTTGTTTATTTTCTTCCCTAGCATCATCCAACAGTGGCACATCCCAAAAACTATTCCTGCTTCAGGTGAGAACTTTAACTCATAATGTCTTGTTCCTGCAGAAACCTGCATTCAGTAATAATGAACTGTTTCCCTGAGTTTTGCTAAAGGGGAAGCTTTCTAATGTTACTTTTTAGTTTTTGTCTGTACAGATAGGAATTAATCTTGTATTTTATTGTTTTAGGAGGCAGTTAGAGGCCATGAAAACAGGTAGCAGTGTTAGATGCTGGACAGATAATTATTTGACAACATCTTTGAGAAGTGACTAGCAAGGTCAGACAAAGAGGTAGACGCATTTTAATTATTTGGTAAGATCTATCCATCTGCTCTTTCCTCTATTGCGTAATACAAGTAAATTCATATCATCTGCATTCTGGCCTATGTGAGTGTAATTCAGCCTCTGAAAGAGAAGCATTAAGCCTGAACCATTCTGGCTCATATGCCTGCATCTTCTTTTCCCAGAAACCAGAGCCTCAGGAGAGTTGATGCATCCAGATCTTACCTGAGGTAGGAAAATGAACACGGTGCACACATGAGCCTGAAAACTGGGAAAGCCTTTGCAGCTTAGATGGAGGCACTATAGAGTGCCTCCAATTTCTACTGCTTTTTGCCTTCATGACAGCTGACAAAACTGAGGGTTTTGTTCATGGTTTGGTCTCTATTTTATTGTGGTTGGGGTTTTTTTCTTCTCATTTGGTTTGAAAGGGTCTGACAGAACAGGCTGCCTCTGATTTTCCTGGCTGTAACAGTCTGTGTCAGGTGGACAGAGGGGAGGAAAAGGAGGAGATTACAAGTCTAAATGCAGACTGAAAGACTCCTGACAAAGCACATGGCTTGCTTGCTGCAAAGGAGGAGATCTACAGCCAAGCCTCAGAGGTCAAGGAGAGGATGCATTCCTAGAGACCCAGAGGGAGACTATGTGAAGGTTGCTGCAATCCAGGAAGACAGTGCAAATTGCTGGACTCCAGAGCATCTGGAAGGAGAGGCTTATTCTGAAAGGAAATAGAAAACAGGGGGAAGATTTGTTTTTAAAACATGTTATTTGTCTGCATTATCCAGAAGATCTGCATTTGTTCTACTTTAAAAGGTTGTCTGTGCTCAAAGAAAACAAATACTGGAATTGCTTTAGTGTTTTGGGTTATGCTCATTCTACAGATAAGATTAGTTAGTACTACCTCAAGGCTCAGACCTCCTCAGAGTCACATCAAAAACTCATAAAGGCAAGTGTTTATATATAAGCTTTCTGGGATGGAGGGCCTCTCTTCTTTATTTGGAAATGACTACAGAAATATTAGTAAATTATCCTTAGTGTAATTCATTTGGCCAGTCCTGCTGGTTGAAGGAGACAAGTAGCTACTATAATAGACTGGAAACCATGGAAATAAGCTTGCTGTTTAGACTCTTGAAGTTAGTGGCAACAACTAGTCTGTAGTTAGTGCAAGAGATTTAACAGCATACTCTTTCTGTTTGCTCAATTTTTGCCTCAATTTCTATGTCTAGATGCTAAAATAAACCATTTCAGTTTTCCAAGAAAGCACCTATCAGATAATACACACTGCAAACAAATATTTCTATCCTATTTAAGAAATTACATATTTATAAAATCTGTGGTTCAACATTACAAATTCATAGACATGTGGGCCCCCATACAGCCAGTCAAGTTCTCTGTTGTCCTATATCCTCAAGCAATCCTACTACAATCCAGGAAAACTAATGCATAAGCTGTAGGACCAGACTATCAACAAAAGACATTGATTACTTTGTGAATGCATTATGCATTTTTTTTTAACCCTCTTCCTTTCCTGTTTTGGGATAATTGGCAGTGTTACTGAACATGAATTGCTGGACATGAATTGAAATCCAAATGTCCCATGCTTTATAGAAGCATTGCCATCTAAATCCTATCTGCATCATCTTTACTGAGCAAATCTGCACCATATTTTGCTTTGTTAATATCAGCTATGTTACCCTAGCTAGCTGAGATATTAGTGGATTGGTGTAAGAGAGTAGTGGTTGGCAATAAGTATAATTTTGATTGTCTGAGTTGCCATATTTAATGGTACTTTGTTGAGGTATCCAGCAAAGAAGATATGTAAATAATTTGATACTGTGAAATGATGGCATTCTTATGATAGGGGCTTGAGGTTTGTGATATAACATGTGCATATTTACCTTCAGGAATTACTGTGCAGTTCATAGTAGATTTTACAAACTGTTGTTTTCAGAAATGTGTTATTATTGTGAGGAAAAGGGCAGGGCAAACACCATTGTCATGGTTGTATTTGTAAAGGTAGCTTCTCATGCTAAGAATCAGGAAAGTTCTTCTTACCTGAAGATACAATGAAATGACTGTATTTATATCAGTTTTTATAACACTGGGATAATTATTAAAGGACAAATATTGATATCGTTGCTGGGGATAATCCAAAGTTTGGCAGATTGATGCTTCTGAGAATCCTTTCACTGTCAAGTAGTAAGCTGCTTACACAATTTAATTTGCCAGAAGTTACTTAGCCAAGGGAAGTGTCAAAATCACTATTAAGATAAAGACATCTGCTTCTGCATCAGAACAGCAGGGAAAGCAAATGCTGATGAAGTTTTCAAAACAGTGAACATGAAAAGTAGGGGATGCAACAGAAATATGTTAAGCAGAGTATCGGTACTATGAAAGGCTTGTTAAAAGAAGTCCCAGAGAAAGACTTCAGGGCTTCCAGAAAAGGCAGAGAATCCACACTTGAAAAAAGGCAAAAGCCTATTCTTTATATCATACTACACTGTGCTATGTAAATGTGTGTATATATATATACATATAGCACTTGAAAAAATAGGGCACTATTGGCAAATTTGATGGCAATACTGCATCAGGAGTTGCAAGGCCAGCAGACTGAAGGAAGTTCTTACACCCTATACTCGCCACTTGTGAGGCCACACTGAATACTGTATTTATTTCTGAGATTCCCAACTCAAGAGGAATATTGAAAGACTGGAGAGCATCCAGTGGAAGGCTATCAAGACAAGCTAGACCAAAGTACATTATATGAGGAGAGGCTGAGGGATCAGAGCTTATTTTGTCTAGTGAAGAGGAAGTCCAGGGCAATATAATAGGGGCTTGCAATCACCTGAAGCACTGGAACGGGTTGCCCAAGAAGGCTTTGAATACTCCATCTCTGGCAGTGTTCAAGGCCAGGCTGGATGGAGTCTTGGGTGACATGGTTTAGTGCAAGGTGTCCCTGCCC
>JANHGB010045244.1:0-11656 GCA_026283785.1 Coracopsis vasa | reverse complement strand
TGTGGCTGCCCCATCCCTGGCAGTGTTCAAGGCCAGGTTGGACACAGGGGCTTGGAGCATCCTGCTCCAGTGGAAGGTGTCCCTGCCCGTGGCAGGGGTTGGAGCTGGATGAGCTTTAAGGTCCTTTTCAACCCAAACCAGTCTGGGGTTCAATGAAATGAGCTTGCCCAATGGGTGGGCTTTAAGATAAAGAGAGGGGGAAAAAGGGTATGAGAGAAGGTGAACAGAGCTGTGCATCCGAGTTCATGTGTGTGTATAGAGGGCTATGGCTGGGAGCTCCCTGTCCCGGGAGCATCCTCTGCCCCCCCAGCATCCTTGCAGGAACCCAGACCCCACCAGTTGTTCAATTGGGCTCAGAATGGGGCTGCTGGAAGCCCTGCTCCTGCCGGCGCAGGGGCTGCGGGTGCTGGCTCCAAGGCAGCATTCCCGGAGCACTGCTCCGCTCCGGCATCACGTGCTGCAGCGATGCTAATCCCGTTTGGAAAGCCCGCGTCCTGCGCTGCGCCCACTGATCCCCTTCTCTGCCGCGGCTGCGGCACTGCCTCGGGGTGTCCAAGCACCCAGAGCCCCTCCATGGGCACACGGGGCTGTGTCCCAACCCTCTCCCTGCTGCTTCTTCAGCCGTGAGGATGCTCATGGCCTCCCTGGCCTGTCCAAGAGGGTGCTGAGGGCCCTGGTTGGGTAGAGGCTGCTGTAGAAGTCTGGACCGGGTGCATCCCAGCCTGGAGGTGAGGACATCCCAACATCCCAGCGGCTGTCCAAGAGGAGGGGTTCACCTTACTTGGCTTTGATCTCTCAGCGCATCAGGACCTCACCTGCAGCACTAAGGAGGGAGGTGAGTGGTTCAATCCTGCCCGGGTTGCGTTCAGGGCTCACAGTTTTCCAGGGGCTTCGCAGCGCGGCTCCAGCCGGGATTGGCGCAGGATGCTCCCGACTGATGCTGTCGTTGCCTTCCCATGGCAGCAGCTTCCTCGTGGGAGAGGGGAAAAAGCACAAACCGCACCGGGGAGGAAACAGGAGGGAATGTTTGCCGACTGTCTGCAGTGTGCTGCTGCTGTTTGTTGTGTTTCTGCCGTTGCCTTGGCAACGCCGGGAAGACAAGCCAGGCTGGAGCATCCCGGGTACCGGCGCTCCATGGTGAGGAGCTCGGGTACCAGCCCTGCTGTGGGAATGGGGGGAAGGAGGCGGATGGATGGGGTCACATCTGTGCCCAGCTCGGTTGCTGCCCTCCTGGGTGACGCTGGGATGGGCACTTGCTTTGCACCCATGGGCTGTGGCATCCTCTGAGAGGGACCTGGCCCTCAGAGCAGCAATGGGTGGCTTAGGAGGGACGGGTTCTCCTTGCCCATGGGGAAGGCAGGCAGCCCTGCTGCTCCCTGGGAACATGGGGAGTATCCGATCTCACCCCTTTCCTTCTTGTCCAGAAGAAAAGGAGCAAACCAGGAGTGCTGTGGAGGGGTGCGTGCTGGGTGTGAGTGCACCCGGATCCATCCAGAACAGGATTCATCCCCTCTGTATCGGTCCCAAACCGCAGGGTGAAATCACTTTCTGTCTCCTGGAGCTTGGTTTGAGGCAGGCAGGGATGGAGCCAGGCTCCAGAGGGCCAGGTTGAGGCTGGGATAAGGAAGGGAAAGGTGCCAAGAGCAGGCTTGGGAAGGATGGCGACGCTCCCAGAGTCCCTGATGCTCCCCCAGGGCTGTGCCAGCGCTGACATCCCTCAGAGCAGGAGCTCTGTGCCCCCAGGCATCCCCAGGGCACAGCAACCAGGGATGTGCATTAACCCTTGGAGGGCTGCAGCAGCAGCGCTGAGCTCCTGGGGATGAGGGCAGCATCCTCCTGCAAGCCCCTGGTTTGGGGGGTTCTGTGGGTTCCATCCTGCTCCACACCAGGAGCGGGAAGGCTGAGCCCGTCCCTGCTCCCAGGTGCCAATTTAATTCCCTGCTTTGATTGCTCTATCTCTACATGGAGCTTGTGTGAGCTGAAAGGAGAGGCCCGAGGAGGAATCCTGCTCGGAGCTGACTCATTCCCCTCCCAGTCCCAGGGTCAGCGCTGGATTGCAAACAAACACAGCGAATTCCCACTGCTCCCTTCTGGGAATGTGCTCCCATGCGAAAGGCAGGGACCTGGGAAGCGGCTGGGAATCCTCCTGCATCCTCCCTCCCTGGGAGCAGGGGGGGCTTTGGTGGCACCTGAAGTTATCTCAGGGGGGATAAAGCCCCCAGGAGCTGCAGGGTGTGTGGGGAGACCCCCAAGCACAGGGATTCACTGCCCTGTTCCCTCTTCCAAAGGTAGGGAGCAAGGATCAGGCCCCAGCTCTCATATCCCTGCTGTAGCATCTTTAGGTGAGACCCAATTCCTAATTCCTTTGCTTTCAGCCCATTCCTTCCTTGGCGTAGTTTCCATCCCAGCAGCTCCGGGTGCAGCTTCCACCCATGCCCAGGTCTCAGGAGCAAGGAGAATGGAAGTGGTTGGAGCTGGGATTTGCAGCAACATCCAACCCCTTGGATGGGAGGGCAGCGCTTTGCACCCCAAACCCTTTCCCCTGTGGGGCTGAGCTGGAACGGGAGCGAGCCCTGAGTCACCCCACACAGCTCCTTGTGCTGCTGCACCAGGAGGGACCAGGGCCATGGGAAGGGGAAGGTTTACTCAGCATGGATGCTCCAGGGGAAAGAATGAGCTCTGGGGCTGGAGCTGCCCTCCGGCCACCTGGGATCCATCCCTGGTGCTTGTGGATGTGCCCCCCCCCTTCCATGAGCTTCTTCTGCTTGAATCAGCGGACGTGACTCACGGGGAGGAAAGAGGCGCCTGGGGCGAGCTGTGCTCCGGCCCCAAGGCCACAGCGGGTCCCTCTCCCAACGAGGGCTGATGATGGAGCCATGGGAGCAGCAGCGGCACAAACCCCCTTCCCCTCATCCCCATCCCGTGTCCCGGTGCTTCCCCTCCCATGGGTGCAGCAGGGTGGGAACTGGTTGAGCCGGTGCACCCCGTCCTGGCAGAGAGGGGAGATTCCTTTGGGGGGGGGTTGTGCCTTCATCACCCCATTGGCCATCCCATCACACCCAGAGGGGACCGTGTCACCCATGGGGATCAGAGGGGAGGAAAAGGCAGAATCCTACCCAATGGTTTGGGCTTTGCTGCTTTGAGGACTGGGGAAAGATGGAGGGAACTGGTCCAGGGTGGGGTTTTTCACTCCTCCCAGCATTAGGGCAGGGGAGCGGCAGAGCCGGGGTGCCAAATCCTGCCTGGATTAGTTAAAGAGATCAAGCATTAGGGATTAGGGAGTCAAGAGATCCAAGCCACCTGCGGGGAAGGGGGGGGGAACCTATGGAGGAGGAGATGCAGAGAGGTGTGCGAGGGCTTTGGAGCGATTAGATCCGTGAATCAGGGCCTGGGAGCGATTAGAGGCAGAAATCAGGTTTTACATCAATTAGGTGAAGGCCCTGAGGGATTAGATGCTGTGGTGGCTGTAAGGGAAGGTCCTGGCAGCCCTTGGTACCAACAGGGCTCGAGGGTTGATGGAAGGAGCATCAGAGACTGAGAGCAGTTGGGTAACAGAAGCAAACAGTGGCTCAATGAGCCTGGGAAGGGGGATGAGGCTGATGATAGCAAGAATGGGGCAGCAGAGCTGGGGAGACAGCCCCCATGGCTCTTTCCATCGGACTGCAATGGGAGGAAAATGGTCCCTGTTGGGTGCCCCAAGGGCTGCAGGGACCCTTGGGCATTGGGCTGGGTGTGATGGGCTATTGCAGCTTGATATTAAGATAGTGAGGGTTGGAAAGGAGCTTAAACCCCTGCAATGGGGTTGGAACACACTGCCAGGGATGGAACATCCTTGGGCAACCTATTCCAGGGCCTCGCCACCCTCAGAGTAAAGAACTTCTTTATATCCTACCTGCACTTCCCCTGTTTCAGTTTGAACCCATCACCCCTTGTCCTGTCACCACAGTCCCTGATGAAGAGTCCCTCTCCAGCACCCTTGTGGCCCCCTTCAGACACTGGAAGCTGCTCTAAGGTCTTCATTCAGCTTCTCTTCTCCAGGCTGAACAGCCTCAATGTTCTCAGCCTGTCCTCATACAGGAGGTTCTCCATCCCCTGATCATCCTCATGGACTCTTCTGGACTTGTATGGGACCATGTGCTTTTGGAGCCGGTCTCTTCCTTCAGCCTGTGCCTTGCACTTGGGTGGTGAGGACTACCTGGGTCCTACGTGTTCACACAGTGCTTTGGATGCAGCTCTGTTGCATACTTGAGTGCAGCCTGCTGTGCCCTGGAGGGACTGAGCAGGACAATTCCAGGGCAGGTATTGCCCGCAGTGCCGGGTTTACCTACTGTTTCCAACCAAACTCTGTATCTGGTGGAGTAACTCCCAGGAGGGAGGGAAAACAGACATTTCTGCTGTCTTGAAACAAGGTGCAGTGTCCTGGGATGCTCCAGATCCACAGTCATCAGTCATCTTGCTTGACAAATTGTATGGAGCAAACACTTGCTGACGGTGCCACCAGGGCAGCTGTGCTTCCAGGGGTTGGTGAGTGTCTTGACATGGAGCTTGCCGGCCGGGGCCCCACAGGGTGCTCCAGGGGTGTGCCAGCACCACCTCTGGGACAAAGACAACCTCAGGACCACTCCTGAGTCACTCCTGTCAGGCTACCACATGGCCTGCATCCCTCCAGGCTCTTCCCAGCCCTCTTCCCTGATCCCCTTCCCTGGGGTGTGCTGCTCACGTTGGTTCAGCTGATGGAGCTTCAGGCTTCTGAAGCATGCAGGGCTCAGGCTCTCCAGTGCTGATAGAAATGCCACAGTCACCTCTGCTTGGTGGCATTTTGGCAGTGAATGGTTGAGCAGCACTATTGGCCCCAGATGACTGCAAGCTGTGGTACAATGAGGCTGTTGTCCTGGCAGCCCTTCGGGACCTGCAGCTGGTGGCATTGAGCTTCAGCAGCAAAGATGCCTGGCCATTGAAGAAAGCTGGCTGAACCTTGGTGTCCTGCAGCCACCCAGAACCATTTAATCCTTGGCAAGCCTTTCTCATCCCTATCTTGGTTCAGGGCTATGTGTGGTTTGAAATATGTGTGGCTCTTTCTCCAGTAACTTTACAGGTATCTACATTTTCTAGAGCTTTTTCTGGCGTGGTCCAAGCACTGACGCTGTATCCTGAAGATGTGCTCCTCTGTCATGAAGTTGTGCTCCCATCAGCCTGCAGCCAGGTCTGTGGGATGAATGAGGGATCTCATGTGCTCTTTGCTGAGGATGGAGCTGAAGGCTGAGCATTTGTTGGGGCCTTTACCACCTCGCTGCGAGTCAGGATGTATCTTTATTCAGGTAAAACAAGCAATGTGGGGACTGCTGATGGGTGAAGCAGAGATAGGAGCAGCCCCATGATGCAGTGAAGTTGCTGCTTGCAGCCAAAGCTTTCCTGTTGCTGGTGTAGTGTGCTCACCTGGAAGACTCAGGAGCTGTGGCTCCAGGACAGCACATGCTGCGGCTGCTCAGGGGCTCCCCATTGAAGCAGATATTCTGGGCTGTACTGTAGGGGAATGACTGCAGTCCATGCTATTAGATGTGAACTGATAAACAGGTCAGTTACTGGATCACTTTTAGGTTTGGTGGCCTAAAAAGAAAAGACAAAAGTGAAGTGTTTCCCTCCACAAGAGAATTTGAAAGGTTTGGTTTGGTTCAAACAGAAACTCATGTTTTTAAAGCAATCTGTGCTGCTTGCAGAGTATCCAGCTCCTGGCTTATAGCAGCTCTGCATCAGTTGTACATGTTCCTGGGGGCATGAGGAGCTGTGCTGAGGAGACCTGGGCAGGAATGACTGCATCTGTCTCTGTGCAAGAGCCAGCTCATTCCATGTTTTAAGCTGTGTATTACTAGTTTAATGAAGCAGGTTCTTTCAGCATGCCAGGGAACTTACTCAGCTCCAAGCTTACAAAACCTCCTTGTTCTCCCGAAGTTCTTTGTTCAAAAATAGATAGACACCAACCAGTAAATCCACCTTTAATTTGTGGGGGCATGATGAGCCACGAGTGCCCTTCTCTGAATGAAGGGCAGTAATAAAAGTTCCCTGGCAACACCAGGACTAGAGAGCCTTGCAAGGCAATGCAGCTTGCTGTGGTAGCTTGTGACCTTCACCTCAGGACAGCTTTGGGTCTGTTTGGGTCTGCCAAATGATGTTGGCAGCATGGAGCAACACACAGAAATGCAGCTGCTGCTCCCAAGGGCTGTGAGCAAGAAGATGGGCACCCACATGTGTGCTCTGGGGCTTCACTGCAGCGCCTCAGTGAGATTCTGGTGATAAAGAAGGTGGTTCACTGTCCTCTGCCTGTGAGAAGCTGAAGCAGGGTATCACTGGCCCAGGACTCACCCTGGATCTCCTCTCTACGTGGAACATCAGGGCAGCGTGGCCCTGGGCACAAGTAGCACTGTGCCCAGAGCAGCAAGGAGTGGAGAGCTCTGAGCTGAGAAAGGAGAACCAGGCACTCTACAAGTGAATTAAAAGGTTGGTTTTTCCTACCTAGCTCTTACAAGGCCAAGAAATAAGCACCCTTTGCTTTTGTAAGAAAATACTGGGAATGAATGGTGCCCAGAATGTGTAACACTCTTGGCTCCCATGTCCTCTGAAGTGGCCTGGTTGCGTTTAGATGTTTCTTCGTCGTGGTGAGGGTTATGTGGGAGCCCTCAGGTTGTAACCTGTGGAGGTTGCAGTGTCATTTACTGCTACTTCACCCTCTTTTTCCATACTCCCTAGGTGGGCACTGCTGTAGGTCCTGAGCAAGCTGTGGTCCCCATAGCCCTCCCTGGGTCTTCCCACCAGTTGCTGGGACGGATGCTGCAGGTGCCCCACCATCAGTCGTGCCTCTCGGGTTCAGCCTCAGCCAGCTGATGACCCTTGGCCAGGTCCTGCTGGCTGCTAGACCTGGCACTGGTCCCTTGCTCACCCCGTTCATGGGGAGCTTTCCTGCGCTGTCTCCTTGGCTCAGGGGTATGAGACCTACCTCCTGCAGCCAAGCCTGCGTCTGTGAAGTGAGGCACAGGGGCACTCATTAGCCTAGGAGGTGTCTCTGGGAAAAGAGGGACAACCCCAGAGCATGGTGGAGCCACTGGGGTCTCTGGAGGAGGGCTGGGGGACTACCAGGTGACTTGATCCCCATGCTGGGTCCCAGGGTGGTGCTCTGAGGTGGGTGACCTAAGGGACCAAATCAGAGAGAAGGGCTTTGCAGGGAGATCAGGGTGGCACAGGCTGGGATTGGCACTGACTCTGTGGTCTTCACTTTTGGGTCTGCTCATCCTGGCCTGCTCTTGCCTGTACACGTGCTCGGTGTGCCCACTGCAGCTCCCTGTAGTGCGTATTCCAAGCCTAAGTCCCAGAAATGGAATTAAATCTTTCTTCAGCTTGCTGAAAATCTGGCATTTCCTTGGTTGGGTTGGAAGACCTGCAGCGTTTCACGTCATGCATGAACAGAGAGAGAAGTTCCAGATCTATCATGGCATTTTGTGATTTTCACTCACACAAAGCTCTGTCATTCCCGTTCACACAGCTTGTCAAGCATCCAGAGGCTCCAAAGCACGGACAAGTCTGAACACAGAAAGGTTTGTGCACTTACTTCTTGAGAAGAATCTAATGCATGTCCTTAACACCAAAGGAAAACCCAAAACCTGCATGTGTACATTCAGCTGCACTGCCCAGGTTTCTTGGCATTCCTGCTTTGCAATGTAATAGATGCATTTCTGTATCTAAGCCCCTGCTCCAGGCTGCCTTCTGATATGATTTTAAAGCGGTTGTTCTCTTGAGACATGTTTTTATGTAGTGATGGAGAGCTGCTAGAAATAAGTGTGACTGCTACAGTGAGAAGTGGAGCCTTTGCAGGCAGTGGTCAGGTAGTAGCAGTGGCTGCTGTAGCCGGTTGCATAATGCATGGATCAGAACTGGAGATCTGAAAGATGATTGATTGTGTATTTTTTTAGCTGCTAACCCTTGCTGGGCTGGGCAGAACATGGAATTCCATCCTGTGGATATACTTGCTGGTCCTGATTTAGGGCAGTTGAGACAGTGGAAATGTGCAGATGGTTTTAAACAGTGGAGCATGTTCTTGGTGTGGTGCTTAGCAGATGTCAGTGACTGGTTGGCACAGGGATTACCTGTAGGTCACTGCTAACTGGTTTCCTGCACTCTGCTCCCAACTGGGCACCTGAACCAGGGAGGGAATATGGGGAGAGCTGCGTTCTCTGCCTGTGTGTGCTCTTTGCTCTGATCCTACAGCTGGGTATGGGGAGCAGGGTCCATCCCCCTTGCTTTAGGCATGCCTGGGAGCAGGAAGGGCCCTGTTGGAATCACACTGACAGTTCAGCATCAGGACAAAGCCCCAAGCTGGTTCTTGGTGTGGTGTGTCTGGCCTTTTGCAGACACTCAGTACATCCACTGTGCCGAGTTCAAAGGGCCGATCACAGGGGATGCTTGCTAAAAAAAGCTTTCCCTCATCCTCCAGGCTTAGGGGGATTCTAGGAATTCATGGTTCATGAGCTATGGGGCTGTAGCGTCCATTTTTAGTGACCTTAAATGAAATTAAGGGCAACATGGAATATGTTTGTCAAAACACTAGTGACAGTGACGCTCCTGCAAGGCCACAGGGTCAGCTTTCCTCGGGCAAACACAAGCAGGGCCAACAGTGTCTGCAAGATGAGGTAACGTCCCCCGTGCAGCAGAAGCAGATGCTCCAGGGTGCTCCAGCTGGGAATGGTGCTTTAAGGGGTGCAGGAGCTATTTGGGATAGGCTTCTGGCTTCACACAAGTCTTGTGGGCTTTGCTCTGCTGAGGAAAGGCTGGTGCTGCAGCCTCGGATGAGTGGCCAGGCAGTGCGGAGGGCAAATGGGTGCTACTGGACAATGACAAAGATGACCAAAGCAGGCAGGATGACTCAGGTGGCCTTTCCTCCCATCCTCCCTGATCCATACAGTGATGGGAAAGGCACAAGAATCACTGCAATCGATCCTGCATGAATCCTCATCACCTTTTTCCCTTTCCATAGCCTTGCCCTCCACCCCACGTGCAGCTGCTTTGCATTCCCTTCCCACTGTGAGCTCAGCCCAGGCATCCCAGGAGCAGGAGCAGTGGGGCAGGTCCCTTCTGGGCTATCGCATCTTTGACATCTAGGTGAGAGCAGGTAGGAGTGAAGTGCCATCTGCAGTCACAGTTGGCAGGAGAGCATGTTCCCAATAGAGGACATCCCACAACAAAGAGGTTACAAACCACAGTCAGGTCCCAAAGCTACTAAACTTGGAGAAAAAGAGCAGCTCCTTTCTTTGCATACTGTATATGGCAGAAAATGGACAGGAACTGGTGAGCAGGCAGCAGCGTCGATCCCTTCCTTCCAAATATAGGGAAGGGGCCGAGCTAAGGGAAGGGGCTGAGCCTATAAAAGCTGTCAGGGAGAAAGCCCTTGTTGGTGCCTCCTGATCTCTCATGGTCATGCTGTGACTGACCTGCAGAGGGGTGGAGGGCTCCTCCAGTGGTGCTGCTCCCCATGCTTGGAGCTTCGCAAGGCTGTAGATTCCTCGCTGGGTCATTCCGTGGATAGGGAAGGACTGGTATCTGCAGTTCACTTCTCTGGTGCTCAACTGGAGTGGTTGCTTGCAGTAAGGGAGGGGTATGGGGCCTTCAAAGAGGTTGTAGTTTAGCTGGAGTTTGACCTTTCCACTCTCTCTTTCAGAGATCAGAGATGTCAGCCTGTTCCTTCCTCCTGTTGACTGATCCTTAAGGTGAGACTATAAGGCATGGAAACCAACAGCTTGCCCAGACTGGCTCGAGCTGGCTCTTCCCTTGCACTCTCTGTGAGCAGGTCCCCCTTCTTCCCTCTGCATGATCTGCTCTAATGGACCATGGCATGTGTCTGTTCCTGCCTGCTGCGGCTGTGCACCAGAGGACTAGGACAGGCACCACGTTAAAAGGGAGTGGGGGAAATCATAAGCAAAGAACTGGAGCTAAAACAAGCTTCAGGGCCTCAGTTTTACTGAGGACTATGTGAATCCTTCAGAGATCTTTCCCCTTTAGCACATCCCCAGGGAACCCTCCTGCCCCTTCAGGCATGGATTCCCTTTCCTCGTGGCCGTGGAGGGTGGCAGCTCTTCGTTGCTTGGTGCATTCCAGCTCTGAGAGGCAAATATCCCCCTCAGACCTTGCAGCACACATCTGAGAGGTGGGAAGGGTGCTCTCGGAGGGGGACCACCACAGCAGGGTCTGTCTTTCAGCTCCAGCCATGAGCAGAGACGCTGGCATGGAGGTTTTTGGGGAGGCTGCACCGTACCTGCGCAAATCAGAGAAGGAGAGAATTGAAGCCCAGAACCAGCCGTTTGATGCCAAGACCTACTGCTTTGTGGCTGACCCTGAGGTGGTGTACACCAAAGGCAAGATCAAGGCTGCACAGGGTGGGAAGATAACTGTTGAGACAGAGGATGGCAGAGTAAGTGCGTTCCTCCTGGTCCTCATCCTTGCCCTGCTGAGATGATGTCTGATAGGGAGGACAAGGAGCACAGAAGGAGTTAGGCTAACTCAGGCAAGACATCTACCTTAACTGGGACCAGCCCAGCTTCCAGAGGAAAGCATTGCTCAGGATCCTGGGATGAAGGTGTTCTTTGGGTGATTATTCTTGCTTTAGGCTTTAAAGACAAGGCAGTGCTCAAAACCAGGTTTGGTTGTAGCCTTGCAAGTCCTAGCATTTCTCAGCCGCTGCTTTTAACTCTGTCTCATGTAGCCCTGTCGTGTACCCCCTGATAAACTCCTTCCTTCACTGGTAGCAGAGCAGGCAGCTCCTTTGAAAGCCCCCTTTGCTTGTGAAGTGTCACTGGTTGCAGTCTCCTAGGGAAGCCTCCAAGGTGTTAATCTTGCAGAAATGCTGACAGGTCTTAGCAGCTCATGGCCTGATAACTGCTGTGAAACTAGCTGCGGCAGCCCAAAGCAGCCAGCAGCCTGGCAGTAGTGCTACAAGCTTCTTCAGAAGGCAAGTAAAGAATAAAGCATCATCCACTGGTTCAGCTCAGCCTCCAGCAATCCCAGGTATGTGATGGAGCAGCGCCTGCACAGGCACCGGTGTGTAAGGACCTGCTTTCCTAGGGGCTGGGTCTTCAGATCCATTTGAGGTTTTTTGCCTTTGTAGTGTCCCGTGGGCAAGATTTACATGGTTTAGAATTGGAGTGTGTGTGTAAAGTGCTTCCTTTCCTCTGCAATGTGCAGCCTGGTCATTTCGACTTAGTTTTCCTGAGGAAATGTTAATTCTTCCTCGCCATAGCCAATGGCTCTTTGCTATTCCTGACTTTGCAGACTGCAAAAGTGGCTCCTTGTCACTCCCAAATCCCAATGAAGTTATGCTCTCCTCATAGAAAAGCTGTTTCATACATGTGACCACCTTTGTTTCTCTTCTCTGGAGCATTTCCACTACAACTATATCCTTTTGGAGAGGTGTGCTCGGTAACAAAAGTGGGAATGGGCTGAGGGACACATCCTATGTAACACTCTCTTCTTTTCTCTCTTTCTTTTCTAATAATTCCTAATACCTTAGAGCTTCCTGCCCTCTTCTGAAGTTCAGGTTGGATCTCAGGCAGAAGCTCTTCCCTGTGAGGGTGCTGAGGCGCTGGCACAGGGTGCCCAGAGAAGCTGTGGCTGCCCC
>JANHGB010045243.1:9482-19987 GCA_026283785.1 Coracopsis vasa | reverse complement strand
ATAAGATTATCATATTCTTTTCTGTAGATGATCAAATACTTAAGGAAGAGGGATGAACCGAGCTGAGGGGCAGACTGGGGGTCAGAGGATGAGCCGGGGTGAGGAGCATCCCGAGGGATGAGTTGGGGGTTAAACGATGAGCTGTGGGATGAGAGACTGGCTGAGGGATGAGTTGGGGGTTGAGGACAACCTGAGGGAGATAGGAAGAGCTGAGGGAGATAGGAAGAGCTGAGGAACGAGCCAGGGAGCAACCTGGGGGTCAAGGGACAAGTTAGGTGACAATGGTGGTGAGAGCACAGGGGCAGAGGAGCTGGGCATCCAGAGCCGCAGGTGGGACATGGAGCAGCACAAGAGGGCCAAGGGTGAAGGCTGGGGTCACAGAAATGGAGGCACAAAAGCCTTCCATCCTTTAGCCCCTGCTCCCCATCCATCCACCTTGACGAGGCTTACTTCAGGCTCTGCAATGCCTGAAGTTCAGGTGTTCCCATCTTGTTTCCCTGCTTTTTGAGGCTCGCTCTCCAGGATGTTCTCCACCGAGGCTTGGTCCCTGGGCACTCCACAGGAAAGGGGATTGCTTGGTGGGGAACTGTGCAATGCCCAGCCCCAGGGAGACCACTGAGGAAGGTGTGTGGGGTTCAGGGCTCCAGCACAGAGCACTGGCTGCCTCACATATCGCAATGGTAGCAGGACCTAATCCTCCTTGTTATCATCTTTTATTGCACCCAGTCAGATACTACTGCACGTTACCATTGCTCCTGGGTACTCCCTTCCTTGTGTGTGTGTGGCTGGCTTTGCTCCATTTGACAGTCTTGGCTTCATTCCTCATGTCTTCAGCTGCTTGTGCCTTCCCCAGGGGGTAGCCTCCAGTTCTGGATGTGAGACGAGCTAGAAGGATGGTGTGAAATAAAACCTAAAGAAGTCCACCGAGCTTCATAAATAAGTAGGGGAAAAATCCATTAAGGAGATTCAGTGTTCATGGGAGCTGTGGAAATAAGGGAAGCCAAAAAGTGTCTCTTGCAACCTGCTCCCACTTATATTCCCATTCAGTCACCACCAGGGATTGGTGGCTTCCTCGGGCCAGTGTCCCCCACAGCAGCAGACTGGTAGCTGGGTGTCTAACACACCCGTCAAAGGCTTTAATGGGAGAAATGCAATGCCTGCCTTTCATCCCTTTTCCTACCTTCTGAATCTAACTGTAGTAACAGAGCAGTCAAAAATCAGCCTTCTTCCACCTGGTCCCAACAGGCACAGTTAGAAAGATGTCTGGTGTCTGGCAACACCTTTGCCCTACCTTACTTAAACAAGAGCTAAAAGTATCATCCTTTTAAAATGTAACATAGAAATGTCATTTGAATTTAAGCAATTTAAAATCAAAGGTAGAAATCCCATGTGAGGTACAAAGCCTCTTAATGCAACTAGTCAGTCAAGCATTGCACACCTCAATCACACTTGTATCGGTGTCATTTGTGTCCTAATAAAATCCTATAATCTTTTCTGTGCCAATTAAACAGCGAAGATAGCTGAGTCTAGCTGCTTCCTTGGGTAATTACAGGCGAGTTGGGAGTCACAGTTATCTGCTGTGGGGTTTGTTGAACTGTGGATTTCCAACAGGGTGTTTTCTCACCTGTTTCTCTAAAGGACAATACTATCATTTTTCAGATGTATGGTGTTTTAAAGCTATAGCCAAAATCTAGGGGATGATTGTTAATGAAAAATCGGGAGTTTAGATACACCCAGTTAAACAGTGGATTGAGCTTAACAACTGTATTTGTTTCACCAATATTTGAAGAGTCACTTTCTAGAAAGGAGCATTTACACTGAGTCCACTAAGCTGTTTTTACATTTGTGAGCCTGTCCCTTAATTTACAAGGTAATTTCTCTGTTGCTTATAAGTGCATCATAAGAGTAAGTCATTAAGAAAGAGAAACTAGGGAATTTTTAGCGCTCATTCCAGTCCCATTGTGCTTTAGGTCTGCCATCATTAATATGCATTTCTAGGTCTCTTTTTTTTTCATTCACTTCCAAATTTGCTGACCAACAAGGACAGTGGAAATTGCCTGTATAGTTCTTTTCTTTATTTCCTGCCAGCAGGGTCATCACAATTCAAATCCTGCTTATGTTTACATTCAGGACTTTAATGTCACTGCGATCGTAAACCAAAGGTGCCTTCTGAGGAAAGTTGTGACTACAATTTCTTTTCCAATTAAGTCCACACCTTCAGCAGCTCTGTGATATCCATCGTTATCCCCAATTTTGTATATATGTATATTTTTGTTGACTCAGCAGAAGGGTCATCCAAAGGAATTAACAAAATCAAGCTGTCCACACTTGAAAGAGCTCTATTTGAAACAGCATCTCCAAATCAATTGTGCCTTTCCTTCCACCAAGGCAATTTCATGTTTTCAATAGAAGGCAGACCTGCATTGAATTCCTCCCCCTCCTCTGCATCAAATGGCTTTTTGCACAGTGATATTCATCGTGTTACAACTCTAGGTGAATGGTAATGGATCAGAGGGAATGAAAACAGATGGATGTTAGAACAGGCAATTCCCTGCCACAAACCTGGGAGCCCTCCACTGCTGCCTAGTCCATTCATTCAATTCATAATTGTATGAGACATTCCAACAATAGAGAGGCCTTCTTCATTAATCCTGAATTTACTGAAAAGAAGCTTTGCAGACTGTAGCTCTTGTGGTGTTTAGACAACACCAGGCAAAATTTACCACAGGCTTAAATGGATGAAACTCAACTAGATAGAAACTAGCACAGAAAATTCCAAAAGAAGCAAAAGAGATGGGCCAGAGAAATAAGGAGAGAAGACAGTCTGGCAGCAGCAACAAAGGCAACTAGGAGATACTCAAGGACCATTGCAACAGAGCTGCAACTTAGATGATACCAAGGAGATCTACAGAAAAGCTTTCCTCTTACAAGAGTGCAGGTGTAGCTGAACTTGTCAATACCACACTTGTATTTGATCAGATTTCCTCTTTTCAGCCACCAGCCAGTGGATGCTGATCCCTGCCCTGTGCTGGGCACAACCTTTTTTGTAACCCTGGTCTGCATCAGGTGACCGGGGCTAAGCAATACAGATCAGGTCTCTTACCAGCTGTCCTGTGAGTCAGACCTTGATTACAATATTGACATTAACATTTTAATCACATGCAGGCTGCTGCAGATTTTAATGACCAACTTGCTCTGCCTTTGTTTTTTGAGGATCAGAAATTAAAGCCTTGTTTGTAGCTTGAGCGCGTATAGCATCAGAACAGCAGCTACCATAGCAGTAAACATGGCATTGCTCTTGCCACCAGCTTGCCCCTGGACATTAACCTTGCTAGCACTGGAACACCTCACTGGAACGGGGACTTCGTTCTCAATTACTCTATTCCTGTGTCTGGGGTAGGACTGGAAGTTATGAGGAGAAAGGCGGTGCTTTTATATTCTCTGTAGCCTGAGGCGATATGAAAATCGACCCAGTCCCTGTCTAACTATCGTTTTCAGATTCCCAGGGACTTTAATCAGAGCAGTGTAATCCAGAGACATTTCCTTCATCCTGTGGAGCTGGAAGCAGGGCTGCTATTACACTTTCCCTGCCTTGTGCTCTCAGAGCAAGGTGAAGCAACTTCAGTGCAAATGAGAATTAGGCTCCAAACCTGTAGTTGTTCTTCTCACCCCAAATGTACTTTACAATCTGTTGCAAACACTCCAAGCTGAATCTGTGAGGCCTTGCTCTATTAAAGACTATCATGTCCAAGGTGGAAAGACAACCAAAAGGTCAGAATAAAAACAAAACCAAACCCAAATTCAGAATTGCTTAGGGCAGTAAAAAGAGACCACATTACAGTTCTGACATGCACCAGAACACACTCGATGTTAAATAAGCTGGGTTTTGCATCACTGGGCTTAGCTGGTGTCTGTTGTTTCTCCCCTTGCTACCCCAATGATTGGCTATAACGATCAGGCCTTAACTGCTTGGTATCCCTTCCACAAACATAGGCTGCCTTTATCACTTGCTTCAGCATGGTCATTTGCACTGAAAATACATAATCACTGTCAGAGTACAAAGAATCATTACGAATAATTAGTTACTTCCAATATGGCAAGTCAGTCTCATAAATCTTGAATATTTGGCTTTGGTTTTAGAAGGAGATTCCTTAATGGCTACACTTGTGAGACTCTGTTAATTGATATAAAATTGTATTCAAAATTAAATTTGTTTTAACTGATCTAAATCACCCCAATAAATCAGCTTCAGCCTGTCTGCGTTAAGGATTCAAGTATGCCTTTCCTTCTTTTGCTTTTGGGAGAAAGTGTGTGCTTGCAATCAGTGCCTAGAAGGCTGCATCAGACCCTCCCCTCGTTTACTAACCACTTCCATATGGTGACATTGTGGTGATTTTGCTGGCCTGTGAAGGCATAAAGGAGGGGTAGGGGTGCTGTTCTCAGGTATTTAGCTTTCTTGTCAGTCAGGTGGGGGAATACACTGTGGTAGTTGGGAGTTTAGCCAGTTTCAACTCACAGCTTTAGCTATGGTGCAGCCATTGTGTAAGAGGAGTTGCCTCTACGTTCCAAGTGGACAAAGGAGAGGGAAGGGAATTATAATAAGAAAAAGAAGGAAATCAAGTCTGTCTGTAATAGCCAGATAGCAATGTTTTGTTTTTATGAGTAATAGTAGTATGAATGGTAGTTCGTATGATGTTCTTTTATTCTTCAAAGAAACTATCTTTTTTTTTCTGATATCATAGGTGAGAGAAGGTGGTAGTTAATAACAGCTTAATTTCACTTGACCCTATATACTCTATTTAAGCTGCTGAAATTGTTTCAGGACAGGATGTTATTATCTTTAGTCTCATTTTAAGTTGGAGAAATAGAGCTACAGAGACAAGCTCTCAGTATTCTTCTCCCATAACTTCAGTAGGCTGTCTTCCTCAGCTGTGTGGTGGTGAGCACAAATGCTTTCTGAGATCCTGTGTGGTAGAAATCTGTTGGAAGAATTCCCCATTTGCATCCTGTCTGCTGTTACTGTCTGTTATCTTAAATCTCTATTTTTTTTTTTTTCTCCCCCAGAGATTCCTTCTTGCCTACTTCATCTCAGTAAAACTTTCCCCACCCTTCTCCTACCTAACTTGTTGCCTGTATTTTTGCCTGTCTGATCTCCCTCAGGTTCTAGCTGTCGAACTTGTTCCATGTGGGCAGGCTCCGACTCCTGCCTGCAGCCTTATGAAGTTTGATGTTCTCTGCTTGTGGATTTGCATACGTATGGGTCAGATTTCAGGAGGCTGTACCCCTTGCAGGGTATGCATTGCCTCTTGCTTCATATGTATAAAGTCTGAAAACTGCTGTGTCTGTTGTCAGGCCCTGCAGCAGGATGATCAGTACCTAATATTATGTCTTGCTTGACTAGGTATGCCTAAATCCTGTTGGGCTCAGTAATCTATTTAATGATTCTTCTGCTTGCTTTTAGAACGTTGTTGGTATACAGCCACCTTCTTCAGTGCTCAGTGTGTCATGTGGTACATGGTGTCTAGGGGTGAGTACAAATTAAAATCTTCTCAATCAGCTTTATTAGGTGCAACCATTGGAAATTTTCCTTGGATGGAAGTTGCTTCTAAGTGGGTTGTAGGTTGTGTTCATTTTACTCTTAAGTTTGTTAAAGTAATACATTTTAATCTCTTGGTGTATATTATCATTCAGCTAATGTTGGAAAGAAAAAACTCTTAAAAATCCCAAACAAACAAAAAACCCCTAAACCCTACCCCCCTTGTGAGACCTGAAAATTTAGACTGTAAATACATTTTTCTGTTCTAAGCCTGGAAACTGGGGGGAGAGCTAGCAAAAACAAACTCAGAAGATGTATTTGACAACGTACAACTTCCAGAACTCCCCTAATAAAGGAGGGTGTGCAAATGTAACTTAACAAGTGGTCAGCTACTAATGATAAGCAGGTGCTAAAACATGTTAGCAGTATTTCCTGCATTAATACTTTGTCTCTTTAAAGCAGCCATCAGGAAGATGTGTCATCTTAATTACAGTATCTGAGAGCAAGGAGTTTACTAGTATGTGTGTAACTTGTTAATAAAAGCTTCTGCACTGGGGATTTCAGCTCCCTGTGTACCAGCAGCAGTCTAAACACAGCTGTAGACTGGCAAAATCACAGTGATATATAATTTATACCGGGTCAAGTTACCCTTTGTGGAAAGTAGGTGAGCTGGACAAGTGTTAAACAGGGCTTCAGCCTCACTGTTGTCAATGGTTATAATGGGGAGTTTTTTCCCAGAATGGACAAGGCTTAACAAATCACTGCACAGTTACATGTTCTAATGTCTTTGGGTGGTCAGACCAACTTTGCATGAGCTAAATCAGAAGTGGATTAAAAGCTATTAGAATACAAGTGTTAAAATGTTGGCTTGACTGTCTGGAATTATTTTGATTCCAGAAAGATTTGAAAAAGAAAGGCAGAACTGGAAGCTAAATGGAAGGAAAACAGGGGAGATTGAATGTATTACTCGCTATTAGAGTGAGTGTGTAATAAGGACTGAATTATTCTTAATACAGAGGACTATTTTTTGCATGCTCTTCCTACTATTGCTGATCTTTTGTTGTTCTTCATCTGATTCACAGACTTAATTTCACTTCTGCAAAGGAAGCAAGGAGCCTCAATTTATGAGGGGATTGTGAGGGCCTTTGGAAGGGGCTGTATTGAATTTCAGAAAGCATTTTACAAGAAGGAAGCCTGCCACAATCTTGTGCTATAGGACTTCCTTTGGAAGCATATATTTCTTCCCCATAAGTCTTTTGAACAGTTTTATACTGCACATGTTTCAAGAGAATTAAATCAATAACAATCTGTACCTTTCTAACCTGAAATGCAAGCTCTGCATGGCAGGAGATCAAGCTATGCAATTAACTGTTGTCCTTTCAAAGGAATTCTGACAGATATTTATAGTTTACTGTATTCTTTTTTCCTGCCATTGGAATATAACAGTACAACTGAATGCAGCTGACTGGAACTATGAAATAATTATAGCAATAACTATTTCCTTCTCTATTGGGGAAGTCTTGTAAAGTGCTGAATGTGGGAACTGCTGATATTCTTACCCCTCAGAATTTGGTCCTTGCCTCCACTTTATCATGCATCCCCTGATAAATCACTCGAGAGACTTTTTGTTTTCCATTACCTTCAGCCGTTTCTAATGTCATGTTCTCCATCTCACATTCAACTTGATGTTGAATGAATCAACGTTCTACAAATAAATACACTTTGAAAAGCTTTCTAAATTTGGGCACGGTCAGTGTATGAAGTAGAAAGACTTCTCTGTAGTAAAATAAGTCATACTTTTGTGTGGGAGTTTGGAGCAGTCTATTAAGAACAAACTATGCAATATTACCAGAAGTGAATAGATTGGCATTTGACTGCTAGCACTTTGCAAATTCCAATATAAAGGCACTTATTTTATACCCTGAGCTGTCACTGTAACTTATGTGCTCATGCTGGTGACTTAGTAGCATAATGACAGGCCATTGTTACTAAGCTAATTAATTTTAAGCAATCTTTCCTAACAGTATGCTTGAGAATGACATTCAGCTGCTGCAAACTTATGAGACATTGATGCATCAGAAAAATAGTAATGCTGAATCTTTGTACTACCTCTCTTGCTGTCTCAGTATGAATCTCATATCAGAGAATATTTGCTGTGCTGGGTGCTTTAGATGCTTGTTTTACCAATAATGATATCCTCAGCTACTTTGTTTTGTGGCTGTAAACCAGCAGAGGCACACTGTGGGTTCCAACCACCCCTTAGTTTTGCCACTCAATCATTTTTCTAGTGGGTTGAAGGTATGCAGATAGCTCACCAGAACCTAGCAAGCTGCAAACAAGGACCAGGTACAGCCGGTGCTTGACTGAGGTGCTTTGGGGGAGCAGGGTGGTAGGGAGTTGTGGCATCTTTAGGTGAAGTAGTGGAAATGTCTTTTCAAATCAAAGTAAGTATTGGACTAATTCTCCTAACAATGTTCTCGAAGCGGTAGAAAAGAAGAAATGTGCGGATGCCCTCCATCTGTACTCACATGGACTGGGCATGAAGTTAAGCCCTTCTTCCAACAAGGAAAGAATAAGAACAGGTAAGAGAAACTATTCTCACAGGTGGCACAGATCCCTTGTGGCTGTTGAGTAATACTGTATTATATGGCTGCCTCAGAAAGTGATGGTACTGAGCCATTCCTAGGTAACACTTCTAGTTTGGATTCCCCCCAAATTGTAAGACTGGGTGGATAAGCAGTGGTACTGTAACAGGAGAAAGAATCCAACAACCAGCTTCTCCCAAGCTTCCATTTCCTGGGAGTGTTGTCAGAAATGTCAAGTCCACTAGGAGGAAAGAAGTGAAGGAAATGAAAGATGTCTTCTACGTTAACCAGATCTGGAAATTCCCCATGATTAGGGGTTTCTTTTCTACATGAGGCTGTTATCCAGAGTGCAGCTCTGGCTCCTAGACCTGGTATGATAAAGCAGCAGTCTGTAACCCAACCTGTGCAGCTCAGCTTCTGGAAGTTACTTCTGTACATAGAGAAGAAGATTTTGGGTTTCTGCACAGTGAGCTGGAGTGTACGTGAGGATCAATATTATAGCTGAGAAGTGTCCTCCTGAGAGGCCTGCAACAAACAGTACATTATTTATGTGTTCTTCTCGTGTTTCCCTGTGTGTTATGTAAATACTAATCAAGACGAAATTGGACTCAGCCACGTCTAACTTTGATTTCAGTTTATTTTGGCAATATCCAAGCAAAAGTCAGTTGCTAAATGGTCTTCTAGAGGGGCCTTGAGGTTTTCTAAGACTTCGCATGGGATTAGGGCAGAGTCCCTGCATAAGCATATAACTGCCTGTTGGAATTCCAAGAGCTGGTGCTCTGTTGTTCCTTGGCCTTGCACTTTCCCTTGCTTATATAAGGAATGGGTAAATACCAAGTCCTATCCAGCCATTGCCCTTTGACTGCAGCTGACCTTACTCATTCAGATAAGTGGCAGCATGTTTTATTCCATTGATACAACATTTTGTTAGCTTTGCATCCTCTCCCCGTATCCTTGACTTTGTGTTTATGACTCTTCCAGTGTGATTTTATTCCAGTTCATTTGAGAGCAGGGAGTTTCTTTGGGAATACTTCATAGTTTTCAATTTGTCTTGTGGTTCCAAAAGTCCAAATTTGGTTGTTTGTGTTTGCTTACTTATAACATCATTATATTTTTTTTCATGTCATTGTAGATGTGGGAAAAAAAATGTGCCTTGCTCACAGTGTTGCTAACCAAAGTCTCTTGTTCATAGGTGGTAACAGCTAGAGCACAGCAAGGCTTCCTTAATGTGCATGGGTGTGCCTGCCAAGCAGGGTGGCTATTAGTCCTGTGCATGATGATGGTTTCTGTGATGAGCGTGACTTTCTCTATTGGGAAATGAACTGTGAACGCCTACTCATTTTTCATAGGCCAAATTACAGTGATCTTTCAGCTCTCTGAATTGCCTACACCTCAAAAAGAAAGTCCCTAGGACCTTTTAGAGCACTGCTAATGAAATAGCTGGGGCTGAGCAGTTATTCTGTAAGCAGGAACCACCTCTATGAATCTAGCTATTTGTTTTCTGCCAGGCAGACTTCTGATGCACTTGAAGTACTTCACCCTTTTCATTTTATGCTTTGGTTTGAGGTAGGTTTTAGGTACTTGTTGCTCGAGCTTTCTTAACTGTGATTAAACCAAAGGAAGAGAATTTGAAGTCAGTAAAGCTTTTCTTAGACTTCTGTGTTGCTCTGAAGAGCTCAAAGGAAGCAGCTAAGAGAAAACAAATTAAAGAAGGCATTAATACTTTTTCTTGGGGGAAGGAGCAAAGCATTACCAGTAGCACTGCTGCTAAGAAATATAGTACAAATCTAGACCTTGGAAACAAAGGAGCTTGACTCAAAGAGTTTAGTCCTAACGCTGGAATTCAAATGCTTCCACAGTTATATCTTAGCATGATTATTAAATCTTGTTTGTGCTTTCTAGCCTAATTGTTCCCCAGTGATACTTCTCAGGCACAAGTCTTTGAGCTGATATTTTGTTTTGCTTTCCTCCTCCTGTAGTTCTGGGGTTGTTCCTGACTTAGTCTAGCAGAAAAAACAATGCTTAGTGGAGCTTTTGACTCTCAAAATAGCAGGACAAGGCCAGTAATAAGATTGTAATGGAGCAGAGCCCAGCAGATGGAGAGGACATGGCCCTTGATGGAATGAGAACTGTGGGATCTGTCTCATCAAGCAACTGTCGCAGCTGTCTTCCTCCTCTAGGATGACCACAGAGAATTCATGCCAGTGTATTAGCTTATCCTAGTGAATCAGGTGTGTCTGTATACAAAGAGGACTTCAATTTATCTCTGATTTTCCTGATGTTACATCACAGCATGTGTGTATACACAGCTGTCTTTTGTTGTCTTCAGAAAAAAGAAAAAACCCCTTTTTCCTCAATGAAGAGCTCTGTATATTCCGAGATCT
>JANHGB010045242.1:0-77404 GCA_026283785.1 Coracopsis vasa | reverse complement strand
CAGAAGCAGCTGTGTTTTGTCTGGTCCTTCCCACGTTCCCCAGGCCTTATGCATGCCACAACAGCTGTGACACAGACACAGCAGAATGGGACTACTCTTTCCTTTTGAGGAGCATCAGGACTGGTCCTGATGAGCTGGAAAGAGTTTTTCCATGTGCCCTGGGGCATCTTGTGGCTTCACAGACAGCAAAATCCTCAACACTGATGTGCCTGAATGTGGGTTTCACACAGCCTTTTCTGAAGCAAATGCCTGCATGACATTTTGCTATAAACTATGACATTAAAGACCCCATGACCCAAGGTCTTCTGTAGGGGCTACCATGGGCAATCATCTCTCACCCCTCTGCCACTTCCCTGGCATTAGTTCTGCCACTTCCCTGGCATTAGTTGCTCACATACCAGGGGGTATGTGTTGGCAAGTCAGTGGCCCCAGACACATCAACTCTATATGAATCTAGGAGATATAGATATATAAACATATAGCCTGTGCCAGAGCTGAACATCTCTGAAGCCTTTGGGTATATATTTAGAGTTTGGTTTAATTGAAACAATGAAAAGGTCCAGCAAGAACCACATTACAATTTTGGTCCAAGTGTATCTTTTCTATATGTCTAGCTGCAAACCTAATCTTCCTTTATACTTAAGTTGATGCCTGTATGCACACATGAGCAAATACAGAGATATCTCTGGAGAAGGTAGACAGTCAAGTGGGGAATCCTGCACATTGAGAGCCTACACGGAGGCCAGCTGATGAATAAATAAAGGAGTGCTGTCTTCCAACGGTGCCAGTTTCTTAACCTTTGGGATCATTAATGAATTCTCCCTTCCACTGGAAAAAAGGCCAGCAGTTCCTACATTTTTCAGAGAGACAAGCAAAGCATTTAGCACCACAAATAAGTTCATAATTTGACAGGCAAAATGCCAGGAAAAGTGAAAATGGATTACTCCCTCCAAGGCCCTGAATATCTTAGTGATCTTTTACTTGGTTTTCAAATGCTATTTCCTTTTTGTTTAATCACAGGTTTGGGTCAAGGCACTCTTCAAAATATCATGCCCTGTCCATGTGCATTTTCTTAACCTTCAGGATATTCACAGTTTCCTGCTTTGCCAGCCAAAACAAACACAACACAGAAATGTCTACACACGTTCAGAGCAGTCACTGAGTAGCTCTCATTTACCATCCATCCATGTATTTTTTTCCTTATGTGCAAAGCCAGCATCCACTGAGTTGGCATAACAAGTATTCAGGAAGCTGTATTTGCTGTGAAACATCAAAAGGAATTAGCTACAGTTATGTGAACAAAAAATTCAGATGGCAGGGCTACAAAAAGAGCTGAGGCTGATAGAGGCCATAAGCTGGGAGGATATTCAAGGCCCTTGAAAATGAAATAATGCTGTGTCTTCCCAAAGAGACTTCCAGCCAAGGAGCCCAGTGAGTTTGCAGAAACACCAGATAAGCTGGTAGCACCCTTGGGTAGGATCTGTCTGCCCTGGGCTCCTTGTTGGAGAAGAGCCTTTGGGTGCTCTCTTGGGACTGATCTGAGAGGATGGGACTATTCTCCATCCTCTACCCACTCTCTGAAGTACCTGTCCTAGCTGGTCATCCAGTCCTGCATAAACATGATGTTTCAGCACAGTGGGTGTCCCAGCATTCTCCTTATCTAGGGAGATGGTTCAAGGAAGACAGTAACATAGCATGGCTGCATTTCTGTGGGACTCCTGCCACACCAGAGCAAGGTGATACTGGCAGCATTTGCATCAAGTCACAGTAAGTGAAATTCTGATTGAGTATAGGGGAAAAAAGATCACTGTAAGAGTATCCAGCACTGAAGCAAGTGTCCAGCAAGGCTGTTGACTTTCCATCTCTGAAAACAGTCAAAACTCAACTGGACAGGACTGAGCAACCTGCTCTAAGTTTGCACTGGTGACACTCAAGGCACTCTCCAGCCTAAACTATGATCCTATGACAAGGAAGGGTAAGATGAGCTTCTCTCATCTTCCTCTCCCTTTTCTTCTCCCTTTTGTTTTTCCTCTGTCCTCTCTTCTCTCTCCTTTCTCCTCTCCAATACCCATCTTTTGATTGGCACTTGGCTGTTTCTCCTCTGGGAATAAAAGTTTTGAAGGTACCCCATCGTTCCGCATGCACGTGTGATTTTGAGGAGAAGCTCACATCCTGGCAACAATTTTATGCAATTTTTTCGAAGTTAAATGACTTGTTGAAGATCATGCAGTACCTTGGCAGCAGAGCCTGACTGTGTCCTGCTAGTCTGAGCACTAACGTTTTGTAGCCAGGGGACACGCGCTTACCCAGTCCCCCTGAGCAAAGGGAAAGAACATTTCTGTGGGCAGGCTCTGTGAGAAACCTGTCAGCATAGTGAAATGCCAGTTGTGATTACGCTATGTAAACCTCCTGAAATCCACCTGTCAAGTGGCAAAAAGTTGACCTTAAAATTAACCCCTACAAATCACATTAAAGGGAGAAGAATGACATATTTAATTTTGCTTAGGACTCACCAGGGAGAGAATGGACTCCAGCTTTGTTCATTAATATTTAATAAGATCTTTATTAATTTTTCTTAAATAAAAGGTTTAATGTCGGACTTACACCCACTTCCTGGATCCCAGTGGAACTTGTCTTCTTTATTATCAGCTTTTGCATTTGTTCTTGGGATCTTTTCTTAAAAAATCTGCTTTTTTCTTCCTCTTCTTCTTGACAATGAATCCTAGAGAAGTTAGCCACACTGCAGGACAAAGACAACACTACAGCAGGAACAGCTGTGAGAGTGAGAGACGTATACTGGTTGAGCTGCAAATAGACATGTACCTGTTTCTTTTGCAGCCTGTAGCATGATGTGGAGGGGTTCAGCTTCTCAGGAGCCCCCAAGCTGCTTGTACGGCCTACTCAATGCAAAGAGGTAGCTAGCAGCACCACACCATAATTAATGAATTAATCAATCATGCTGTGATGAGATTCACGGCTGAGGTGACTGCTGCAGGCACGCTTTAGGGCTCTGGGACCAAATAAAAAACCAAGCCCTGCTGCCTTGCAGGCATAGCCTCATGAGGAGGACACGTACTCTGCAGAGAAACCAGTCTGCTTGATGCATCCTGGGGGGTGACCTGGATGCTTCTTGCTGCTGGGCTGCTGTCTGCCCTGCATGCCACTGGGCAGAGGGGAGGTGGCAGCCTCTGAGACCCCACCTCAGCCCATGGCCACGACCATCAGCCCAGGAAAGAAGTGTGTCAATTCCCAGCATGTTCTTAGTCCTTAGCACTGCTTTGTTTAACAACAAAATGCGTTTGATTCCTAGTTGATTCTCTGCATTCATTCACTCTGGTGCAGGCACAGCCAGACCAAAAGGGGAGCAGGAGGGTTGCCTCCCCTTGGCTGAGGCCACCCCAAGAGGAGTGGAAGAATGGGAGAGAGGATTTTTTTGTGCAATTTTTGAGATGCAGAATTTGAAATGACCTCTTGTTGTTCTGGATTTCCTTTCTCCAAAGCTGTGAAATTTCCTGACTTATGGAAAACACAGGTCTTAACTCAGTTTTTCAAAGCAGCATGGAATTCATGATAATTTACAATGAAATCACTGTGACTTTTCCCTGGTTTTGTTTGTGATACGTGCCACACACAGGGAATGCATCACATGCACCTTTGGAACTGAAAGATGAAGTGTGGGAAATGGTTGCAGATTTGCTTTCATGTAACTGGCTAATTTGGTCAAAAGCCTGTGATTAGCAATCACAAATGATTTCTGAAGTTGACTGTATTATTCTACCACACAGAAAAGGGAAACTACAGGCCCACTTTTCTTTCACAGGATGTGATTAATTCCCATTGACTTAATCACTGCTGGCATGTGTGTGTCAGGCAGGGACAGAGCAGAAGGAGGAGGTAGGACACAATAACAGAAAACCAAGTGTTACCACCAATCCTAAATTTTCCTCACTAGAAGTCACTGAAGGACCTTGGCTGCAGGATAATGCTCATACTCCCATTTTGTTTTTCTGCTGTAAACAGCAAAACACTTTATGAACAGAGTGGGGAATATCGATAGTCAAGTCAGGACTCCAAGATTACTTCACTGCTCACAGTAAAGTGCAGCAAGTCTGGATTGGAGAGGCTGCTAGTATCATGCTGCAGGGTCTTGACAAAGCAAACAAATCTCTGGGAAAATGGAAGCACCTTCCCTGTGACAGGAGTGCCACTGCCTACACAGCTATTGGCAGTTTGCAAAGCCTGTGTAATCGGTCATGGGGATAAAGGACAGAAATATTTCTAGATGCAGCACTTTTCTGCTGATTGCAGGAGTGCCCTGCAAAGCAATATGACCACTGTCACAAATTCAGCTCTTGTGTGCTCCCTGTTTCTTCTTGAGGACCATCTTTCTCTGGAAAAGAGCAGTGTCTGTCAAGAACACCCTATCCCTATCGCTATCCCTTGCTCTCAGGGGGTTCCTTCGTGTGGCAAGTAAGACCACAGTTTATCTGAGTGAACGTGGGCTGATGTTCTAATTTTGTTCTTCTACTTTCTTTTTGTTTTACAATCTATTTAGGATTGTAAACTTTCTTAGGAGATGTAGTTCTCCTGAAGTAGAGTTTCTATTAAAAAGCGTAGGGATAAGGGAAAAACTCTAAAAGTTTGAAACTTCTAGTTTCAGCAGTCTTTAACAGAGTAGTTCTTAAAAAAAAAATAAAAATGCTTTTATTTTGACATTTTCCAAATGAAACTTGTTGACCTTTTGTGTCAAAATGGCATTTTTAATTTTAAAAGTGACCTAAACTAAAACGAAAAATGTTTAACAGGAGAACTAAACACCTGCAGGATGAAACATACGTTTCATTTTGGGTTGAAAAGTTTAGCCTGAATTATCCCATCGAGAAACCCCAAGTAGTTTACTGTAGTCAGAATGGTATTCCCTGATTTGTCAACACAGGACAAACCCAATAAAGCCATCTCTTACACGCCTCAGCTTTAAGCTGAACATGTTTTATCATTTGATTTGAAGTGACAGCAAAACCTTGAATGACAAAAAGGCTGAACAAAAAGTAGCCTAAGATGCTTCTAGTTTCTCTGGTTGTAGCAGGTCATTTGCAAAACATCAGTAGAAGCACACCTAGTTCCCTACTTTCTGGTGATGTGAGAACTACAGCCACAGATAGTAAACCAAGTACTGAAAAGTAGTTAAGTTGATGGTCAGATCTGAAAAGGACCAGCTGCAACTACGTTTCTGAGCCAAGTAGTGCTACCAGCTCCTTTGAACTGTTAACTTCTTTCATCAAAACACAGCCCTATGACCTTTAATTTTATCACTGAAGCTCCACATTGCTAAACTGGCCACCTCAGGCAGCTTCCTTAAAGCTCTTACCACATCCCCCTCCGCGCTGTGCCTGCTGCCCATGTGCACTGATCTTGGAGGCTAAAAATACCCTCAGTTACGAATGCTACCCCATAGCAGAAGCATTTCTTTCTCCCTATGAAATCCCCCCATGTGGACTGTATTACAATCCCGCCTCAGCTAGCACATGCCGTTTGGGATTAACTGGCCCATAAAACCTAGACCTGCCAGGGGACAGTGCAAACCCAATTCTGCCCCTAGAATGGAGTCCTCCTTGAGGGCAGGTTGGACACTCAGACATGCTCTTCTTATGTGCCTCTTCCCTCAGAGGGGTCCACATCTGGTTTACTTCCCTTCTTTAAGGATAGTCCCGATGTGGCAAGAGGTGGTAGTCAGTGCGCCCTCTCCCCGGTCTCCATCGTGACTTGCTCTTCATGTTCCCTGGCATTTGAGCTCTCTTATAGTTTCCATGCTTTGTACTGCCACCCAAGCCTTCCTTTCACATGGTGGATTTCCTCCTCCTTTCCTTTGGGAAGCTTTTCAAATCTTTGAGGGATGAGAAGGGGCTTGGTGAGGCCCCTGTCAGCAGTATGTGGATAGAGCAGGGGACAAGTGTGCAGGAAACTTAAATGTGTAGGCTATACCAACCAGACACCCTGGCTGTCACTCGTTACCCTGTAAATCCAGTGTAATCTTAGTAGCATGAGTAGAGCTTCCTTTTTTATCTGTGCATGAGGTCAACATTTGGCTGAGTCTGTCCTTGCCATTGTGTACATATATATAGAGAGAGTATAAAAATAGCTGTGTAGATACATATAAATTAATGAAGTTAGCACTCTGTGAAATGAGGAGCACAAATGTCACTGTGGTAGCTTGAAAAAATGAGTGATGCAAGGCTTAGCCCTTTCAGGCTACCCTTTTGTAGCAACAGCTTCTGCAAACAGGGTGTCAGGAGGGACTGGGTGACTGAAGAAGTTTGTGATGAGACATGAAGCCCTTCACCCATGGCTGTCTGGTTGAGATATAACTCCATGCAACACTACCTGAAGCTTGCTTACATAAACAGAAGTTTGTTATTTGTGTTTCTTTTCTGCTTCCATTCAGTGGACACAGTCCTCTTAGAAACTGCCAGGTTCTTCGATCTGATCTGAGGTTCCCATTGGAAGAAAGGCTGTGAATTGAATAGGTGAAAGGTGGTATTTCTTTCTCTCTCCTAGTTTGGAGCCAAAGTAGACTGCCATGGCACTGAAGGCATAGCTGCATTTCCCCTGCCCTATGTAACAAGGGCTTCGGAATCCTAGATATACTTGCAGCACATATCCTGGGCACTATTGCTGGGCATTTAAAAGAGCAGTTTATTACAGCAGAAGCTCTGCTGATAGCACGGTGCCTGCAGTGCACTCACAGGGATGGCTGGATTATTAGGAGATGTAAAAAGAGCCTTTTAGATGTGTCACTCCTACACACCAGGGTACAGCAGGAGGTACACAGCAGTGGTCTGTGTGTCTCTCACAATGGGCATTGCTGGCACAATGGATTCTAGTTTTCCTGCCTTTTCAGTATTATTTGGTTTATATTGATACTGTTGATGCACTTAAAGAGATTATATATTTTTCCCATGGCATAAACAAAATGACTTGCATTTTGCAAGGAGAGTAATGGTAATGAGAAGTCAGGCTTCAAGGGGGAATGATGGTAAGGTTGACGTCAAGAAGACATAAATCTCTTATGCTCAACTTAGTTTGAGCTAACTGTTATTTTCTTAAGTAAATTAACAAAGCCAAGTCCCCGTGTTCTTACGCTATGGGGAGAGGGAGAAGAGAGAATGAGCTATGACCTCACAGTGGGCAGCATTTTTAGTAGCTGATCTCTTGCCATTAGCTGGAATCCAGCTTCAAACAAGACACGAGTTTGGTGGCTCTCCTCAGGCTTCTGTCAAACCTTTGCCCCCCTCTTTTCCATCCCATGCCTTGAAGCATCCCAGAGCTAGACATGATCACAGAGATAGAGGATGATGTAAGAACTCCTCTGAGGCCAGTGGGTTTAAAAGGTCACTTTGAGAGCAGCTCTGGCCCTTCTCTCCCCAACCCATGTAAGTCCTCCGACCATGGCTCAAGTGGGTAACCATGAATTAGATTGAAATGGAAAGGGGGAATAATGCTATTAATAACTCCAAATTATTGCTCCCTGGAAGGTGCTTGAGCATTCGTTTCTCCTTTGTTCCCAGGGGACAACAAACTGTATCAGCCATCTGTTGTTTAGGAGTTTTTTTTTCCCCACCCAAATACAGAACAGTGGCAGCTGAGCCGCTGTATGAGAATAGCATTAAAATGTGTAATGCACCATAAATAAACAGAAATAGACAGCCAGGAAGCTGTGGTAATCACTGCTTTGATGTAACATGAATTATGGTGTGTGTATATGTGTGAGTGAGTGCACGGAGGTGGGGTTTAAAGGCTTCATGTTTCTGGCTGTGCTTGTTTTGACTCAGCTGCTGTTGCTCTGGGAAGAGAGTGAACCCAGCCTGTCATTTACATCTCTCCACCTTTGCACTAACAGCTGCTGTCCCTTGATTCAGAGGAAAGGGATCTCAGCCTCCACCGCCTGTTCCCTTGGAGTCCTTCCCTCCTTCTCCTCCTTGTCCCCTCTTTCCCCGTAGCAAAGCAAGGCAGAAGGGGGCACCCTGGCTATCTCCCAGGGACTGGGTCACTTCTGCCACCTAGGGAGGCTGCTGTAACAGCCTGGGCTTCAACATTACCTTCCAGAAGTAGCTGATTTATGGTTTTTGTGTCTTCATTAGGCAGTATTTCATTAGGCATTTGTTTTTTTCCCCTGCTGACTTCCCACTGTTATCGGGATGGTGAAAGCAGCAGTGGACGTGTTAGACTGGGCAGGTGAAGTTATTAACAGCTCGGTGTCATGTTTCTCTCAAGATCTGGAACATTAGAAAGGTGTCTGCTGAATCCTAGTGCTCTGAGATCAGCAAGATACCCGCAGTAGGTGGCAAGAGAGGAAAGCCAGCAGAAAGAACCATAGCACAGGTGTCTCCATGTTGATTATCTCCTACTGGCATCCCAGGGACTCCTTTATCCAGCACAGCAAGCAGCTTGTTTGGAATGATCTCCTGTCCACTCCTGCTACAGCAGCAAGACAGCTTCTTAAAGCAGACTAGCTTTCTTTTTGTGCCCTTCGCATTAATGTTTTACCTGAAGCCAATAGTCTCCCTCTGAAAAACATGTTTGGTCTGAATAGCCACAAATGAGTCCAACAGTGCTTAAGTGCTGCTCGGGTTCAATGAATTCTCTGACCTTATGATAATTTAAGTGTCACTGGGCACCAATAAATGCCAAAAACTGTCTTCCAGGCTGTAACTAGCTGCATAACCATCACAGAGCGCCGCGGTACTTAGCCAGCCTTCAAGGCCCATTAATGAACCATGAGCAGCAGAGTCCCCCCAGACCGTGATCCATAAACCCCATCTCCTATCTCCCTGGCTAGAGAGGGGCCACTGCTCTCAGTGGCATGTTGTCACACCCACCTGCTTCAGCTACAGGCTCTGCTCTCAACCCAGGAGTGAAAACATCAACTGAAAGGTTCACTCTTCTCATATAAAAAGCACTATTTGCTAGCTGGGGGGAGGCAGACAAAGCTTGGCTCTGCTCACAAACAGGGAAACTTAAACTGGGAGCACTTAAATATTTACAGTTTTTTCAGTCGATACAGTCAAGTCTGACTGGCTCAAAGAGCCATAATGAACTGCGGAGAATGGGTAAAGATTTCTTGAAATGGTGATATCCTGACATAACCAAGTCCACGTGCAAATTATCCGAGTGAAAGAGTGGGTTTAGTTAGAAAATTTTAGTGGGAATTTGCCACCTAAATATCTCCAAGTATCTCGAGCTATATTTTTCCTGTTGTTGTCACTTAAGAGTTACTCTTTATTTTATTATCATTTTAGTGAGGAGGGAAGGTTGTACATTGTAGTCTTTCTACATACAGGGACTACAATGCATAAAAGCAGCAGGCAGCGCTGCTATTTTTCTCTGAGGAATAAAGATGCACCTTGGTGGAGCTGAGTTAAGGCTGTAACTAATCTCTTCCCAACATAGTGAGGAACTGAAGGATGTGCTTAACTTTATTCCCGAGCTTTAAAAAGTTTATGGAACAGACGAAGCCTTGTGACTGCGTGGCGTAACTGCATATTAAAGGATGCATTAGAAAATGCTATCACAACACGCATATATTGCCACACATGGTAATTACTCAAATTGCGAGACAATTATCATTTCAGTACTGAAATAGCTGACTTGCACTTGCTTCATGATCACTAGGAACACCTTCTTCATTGAGACCTAGTAAGCCTAATTCTGTATTATGTTGTAGTTCCATTGCCCTCCAGCAACACAAAAGACCTAAAAAAGCCAGAAGTACCCTCTGGGGAGCAATCTCCAACATAAGATGTTCATCCCGGCCCATCTGTTGGCATACCACAGTGCCTCAACACTAGCTCACTCCAACTGTCTCATAAAAACCTCTGCCCAGAGCCCCTGTTGGGAAGGGGCCATGTGTTTGACACGTGCAAGCAGAGAGCACTGCCTAGCAGTTACTCAAAAGCAGCTTATGGTCCTAGGGGCTAAATTAAACTTAGTTCAGGAGATGACAGTAATTCATGAAGCACTTCTTTTTCTCCCTCCTAGCCCCAAAATGCCTCTCCTCCTCCCCTCCTGCTTGCTGTCTTTTTCCCTGGCAGACCCTTGTGTTAGTCATTCTCCCTGCAGAGAAGTTGAGTTGGAGCAGGGGGGACAGTGCGGGGCCTGGCAGGGAGCTAGCAGTGGTGTATTTTGGAGTTGGTGATGAGCAGGAGAGGTAAAGGAAAAGCAGGCGGTGGCTCCTTTGTCTCAGTGAGCAGCTCCCTGTAAAAAGTGGCGGGATGAGCCCCGGGAAGCCCATGGTGTGCCAGCCCCTGTTTCTACATAGCATAGTGAAGTGGGATGTCCCTGCCTTAGCCCGGTGATGCTAGCTCACAGTGAATGTGCAGAGGGTCTTGGGCAGAAGCGAGTCTCCTTGTCTTGCAGAGCTGCAACCTCTCCCTGCCTTTTGCTCAGAATGGAAATGCTCTCCCATTGGGTTTTTCAAGTTCTCTGTGGTTGTGTCCTCCAGCAGGACTGGAGCTGATGCGTCTTTCCTCCATGGGGCTGCGATGGCCCTGGGCTTTCCAACCCTGCCACTCTAGCACAGAGCAGAATGTTCCCCCACTGCCCACCTGACACCCACCAATGCTTCAGACACTGGGTACCCTCTTCTCTTCCTTCATTTGGATGTTGCTGTCACCATAAATCACACTTCTGTTGTGTACAATATTTTCAAAACTGTTACACTACTGCAAAAATTATATAAACATGAGAAATATCAACTGCCCTCATCTTGAGATTGCCTTTTGCTCTTTGTAAAGTACAGGCTTGATAAAATAACAATACAAAATGGTTTCTCCTAAGTCATATCTATTTTTTGTTAGTTTTAGAGGTTCAAATCATCCAGTAAGACCATAAGTGTTTTTAATACTCTTTCTTGACCAGATATAAAAAGAAGTGTAAAACTTCAAATTAACATAAGGGGATTCTTGAATGCAAGAGTTATTTGACAATGCAAGCCTGACTATAACAAATTATTCTGATGATTTCTGTAAGTATGTAAAACATACTTAAACCAGCCCAAATGCAGGTATATCCAGGATTCTGAGAGTTTATTTCCTTTGCATTGCAGAAGAAAAATAGATTTTATTTTTTTAATGAAAAATTGTTGACATTTCAGCTCTCCCCAACTAAAGTTAATGGAAGGTTTGTCATTGTCTTAAATGAAGTCAAAATCACACCGCTGCAGTCTTGTTTAGTGTCATAAAATCGTCAAGCTGCCAGTTTCCTGTTGCATTGTTAATGACTTTTTGATTATATTTAAAGCAAATAAATTATTTGTATAGTGATTTATTCTACTTTGCAATTAATTGCAGTCATCGGAATATATTTTGTCTTACACTGGGGTTTTATTTTATATTCTGAGGCCATTATACTTTCATTTTTTACTGTATTTGAGAGCTTTGCATTTGTCCAAAATATGTAAGTATGCCAGTGAATGACTGGACTCAAATTCAGCATTCTGCTTTCAGATAGTTTATGGCGTTCTGTCAGTGCCTCCTTTGCTGAGTAGATGTTTATATTTTAAGGCTTTTTGCTTCTTTTTTTTTCTTTTTTTTTTTTAATTTTTTATTTTGATTTGTAAAGCTTCTGACACATTATTCCTAGGAGTTTGGGTAAATCCAGTATTATAGCACTAGACATTTTTTGTTCATGTTTGCTGGGGTTTTTTTGGTGTCAAGGAATAATAAGAATGAAATGTGTATAAAAAAACATGGTACATCATAAAACATATCACATTTGCTCGAAGATACTACTAGCATGAAAATATTAGCTGTTATAAATCCATCTCCAAGAAAAATTACTGTATTTCTCTGCATTCAACCAGCTGTTCATTAAATAGAAAGATATTTTCTCTAAATTATCTAAGTCTCAGGGTCATGTATCTCCTTTTAATGGCTCAGTCTTTGAAGAAGCATTCTTCCAGTTGTTAAACTAGCTCTCACATAAAGTCTTTTCTACTGTTTATGTGCATGAGGATGAAATTTGTATTCACACAGACAGCTAAACCAAGACTTACATCCTTCTTCCCCTGAAAATATATTCTACCATCTTTAAGATGCTTATTCTCTTGAGATGCAGAAGTGCCTGTGAGTCACAGAAATCACCAAAGCAGCCAAAAGTGTGGATTTTTTGTATCCCTGTGTCCTTTGTATTTTAAAGTCTTCACTGGGCTCCTGACCTTGATAGAAGCTTGACCGTGTTTACTGTGAATGCCTGAAACTAGGAAAGCTATAAAACATGGAAAATAAGATGTGCTACCCCTTGAGTGACTGTTCATAACGTATGGACAAAAATAGAGTGCTACAAGGAAGGTCAGTGTGTTGGAGGTCTACTAGAGGTCCCATGGGATGGAGTGACTGACCTTAGCGCAATGACGTTGCACTCCTGTTCAAAGACTGCACTGTTCAAAGAGCTGCACCTCCACCTAATCAAAGACAGCTTGCCTGGTAGAACTGAGAGTTAAAACTGAAGGCTTTAAGCTTTCATTATTTGTGTCTCTTTAAAATTATTCTCACTTTCATTAATAGCAGCCTGCCAAGAGTAAGCTTACTTTCCTCCAGCCATCAATTGCCACCCCAACCAAATTGCCACCTGTGAATGTCCATAAGCCTGTAAAACATGATCTGAAAACCCAAGCCAAGATCAAAGCAGAGAGAGTGCAAGTCAGTTAACTATGGATACATGAGCTGGTTTGATAAAGCCTCTGGAGGGTCTAGAAGACAGCTCAGCTGAAGCCAGAACTTTTGTCTCAGCCAATGCTTTCATCTTAAAAACAATTTTCCTCTCAGTTTCCAGGAAATGTGCATCTAGGTAACAAATTCTGGATACTTTGATCAGGACCAGTGGAGGAATTTATTCAACAGCTCGAAAAGAAACCCTCCATCAAAACAAAGGTGTATGTGACTCAGTTGCGGAGTAGTTTTGGTAATTCCTATATGCCTTTCACTTGCTGGTCAGTATGACTCAAAATTAATGACATGAAACAGGTTGTGCAGAATTCTGCTAACCTAAGAGCAGTTAGTATGATCATGAATAGATGTCAGTAGTGTCTAAAGCATTTATATTGACACAGGTGACACAGATGCGATAAGACTCCTAGTTCTGGCTGTCAATGTCCTAGCTATAATCAACCTACTGTTTGCTTTCAAATTCCCTAAATAATGTGGGAGTTTTCATAGTATTTTTGTAATAAATATGGTTGAATGACAATTTACCCCCAAAAGTGAGATTAGTATTTATTCAGGAACACATTTCTATTTAGTAGTTTTTAAATGAACACATAAATTAATAGATAAGCTCATTAACAACTCTGAAATATAATTAGTTTACTGATGAAAATTGTTACTCAGCAGGAAATTCAGGTCTGCGCAGTTTTAGTTGCCGACAGTCACAGTGCCTTAAATAAGTTATTCCCACAAGTTCCATGGAGCAGCTTCTAGATGTTTTTATTTCATTTGATTATTTTGTATTTCTCTGATGGTAACATTTGATCTTCTTTCATAAAACACCATCTCTCAGGCACAAGACATCTGGGAAAATCTGAAAACAAAAACTCCTCAAAGGCACTCGCTCATCAGCCCTGCATCATGGGGTTAAAATTCAGAGAGAACAGTAAATTGTTGAAAAATTCGTGAGACTAAGCTTTGGCAGACAGAAATAGTAATTTTTATATATTAAGGCAAGTCTAGCCATGTGACAGCAACTGATGTCTGAATGTTGTAGCAAATGGATGCTCTCTGAATTATAGAAATGAAAGGTCAGCCACTAAATCACCAGTTATTCTATTTGACTTTAATAGTTAGTGGCCATTACCACCCATTTCAGCTGACTGGTAAATGTTTACTTACCCTTGCTTCCTGTTCTCAGAGCAGCACAAACCAGTCTCAACACTCTGATGAGTGCAACAGCAAAAAACACCTATGCTGTCATCAGAGGTGTCACTGCCGCAAGGGCAGAGACACCTCTGGTGCGGTTAGCCTGGGTGCCACAAGATGGATGCTCTGCAGCATGGCCCTTAGTGCATAACAGCTGCCTCAGCACGTGCTCATCATTTCAGGGCAGATTAACCTGAGCTCCCAGCACCATAGTGTGCTGCTGCTGCTGCTATTGCTGCCCAAACTGGTTTTCTCAGTACCAGTGCAAATATGTCTGTTCCTGCTGAAATCATGACTCTTGCCTTTGTGAACGTGCCCATGGAAACAGGGATGCACCAACCCTCCCTTTTTAAAATGCTCATGTGGGAAGTTTGTGTGGTGGGGACTGCTGGTGAAAGAAGGTTTCAGTCAACAGAAAGAGCAAACAGTCGAGGCAACAGCACAAGTGCAGGAACTGCAACCTCAATTGTGCTCTCGGGAGTGCAGCGACTTCCTGGCTGTGCGTGCTATCTTGCTCTGGGACTTGCCTTAGAGACAGCATGGTTGTGCAGATCATGAAGACAGTTCAACTGCCTTAAATGAGACTGCTTGCACACAGGGTGGTATTTTCATGATACAGACAGCTAAACTTTAGGAATTGAATGGGATCTAAAGTTACTTGACATAGATACAGTCAAATGTCTAATGGATGAAACAGTGTGAGCTCAAGTGCTACACTTGACTGGTGAGAGCTCTCTGTGAGGATGGAAGGGCAAGGCACACAAATAGATTACTTTTTATAAAACCAATTATTTATTATTCATTCTTTTTATTTCATTACCAGTAGAAGATAAGGTGAAATAAATGATTCAGCTCATCTTCCATATCACTGCAATCCATTCTTGGGCTCACTAGTGATATAATTTGTGTTTGTTTCTCCATTTACTACAATTACCCTGTATCAGAATTTAGTCTGTACCTTGCTGACTAATTCTGATAGCTGGAAACAATACAAGGAGGATATTTTAAAAGTAAATTATTGCAGGGAAAAAGGAAAAGGAAAAATTACAGGGAAAAGGAAAAATTTCTATCACCATGTTGGCGACTGCAAAGGGGATCTAAATTATCTTTCAAACACTACCCTAGCTGCTTAAATCCTTTCACCTCTATGAATATCCATGAATACAAGAACTGGGATTATCTTTCCTGTCACCCCAAAAGACAAACACATTGATAAGGCAGCATTAAACAAAAAAGCAGTTTTGACTTGAGAATTTCTTCCATAAGTTAAGCACATGCAGAGAAGCAGCTATGAAACTAGCTCAAGTAATAAACTTAATAAGCTTAACTTAACAAGCTTCAATACCAGGGTCATATCTGTGCCTGGTGTTAAAGGGATGGAGGGATGGTGTTCAAAGGTGGCAGATGAACATGCTGGTCTCTTCTGGTCTTAAAAATCTATGAAAACAGGTCTCTCAGGTCTGGAAAAGTGCAGCCATTATCTCTGAGGCAGGCAGAGTTACAGGAAAGCATGTCAGACCAAGTCCTTACAGAGTACCTTGAAGTGGGTCAAGGGAACTGTGGTAACATCACAGTAGTTCAGTCAGTGGGAGTATTGCTGACATGACACTTGTAGAGTTCAAAGTGGCCTGTGAAGGCAACACAAGGAAAAATGGTCCTGGGTATGTCGTGGAAATTTGCTTTCCAAGCTGCTGTTGGCAATAGACCTATAGGCTGGGTAAGTAGTCTGGCTGTGGATCTTAAAAGGAGAACAGCTGCTCTTGGACACATTTTGTGTTTATTCTTATTTGCATCTGATTTTGTTGCACTGAATCTGGAGATGCATTCCAATCTCAGCCTCAGGCCTGGCACCAGGGACACAGCGATGAGGAGGGGGCAGTCAGCACAGTGTGGGGGTGATACGGCCAGGTGCATGGGGAGGACAAGAGGCCACAGAATCAGTGGGTGGCCACCTGCTTTCTTCTGGCAAGCCACAGATTTGCAGGCATTATTCCCAAGCAACAAGAGATGGGTTGGCCAGCTGAAATTTGGCTAGTTCAGGTGACATGACATTTCGTTGCTGCAGAGTTCATTATGAACCTCACAGCCCTTTCTGGACCTAGGAGTTAAACAAGTGAATTCGTTAAATGCATTGGCTTATTAAGGGTGACTTACCTACCTTCAAGATTTAATGTACTTCATTTGTTGACTGTCACAGGTAATTGTAGATGATTAAGGAACATGAGGGCTATCACTTTTCCAGGTATCGGCTAACACCACTGTCCTTGTGTCTTAGCTTATTTATTTTAGATTGGTGACTTCTGATTTACAGTGACATACAATATTTTTAACCTTCCCTCCCCCCCTTCTTTTTTCTTTGCATCTGTGTTGTCAAAGACACAAGAAAGTGACTTTATTTCCAATGACAGTACACAGCAAATTTCAACTCTTAGTTCACCTCCAGTAGCAGTTTCTGGATTCTGAGGTACAAAACCTGGAGTCCTTGGAGCTAGTCCTTGAGATAACTAATCCAAAAAACCCAAAAGGAGAAAAAAACTAAATACATTTTCTCTGAAGCCGTGAATCGGTTCTGGGTCAAAATGTAAATACTTACATCAACTGAACAGAACTGAAAACATGAAAAAAGTCAATGATAATCATGTTTAAGTTATAAAAATGAAAAACTGCATGAAAGTGAAGAGAAATAGTTAAAAGGACTGGGCAAACTAATCAAATGCTTTGGAGGAGTATGCTTTATTAGAATCTCAGAGTCAAGACATCAAATGTACTTACAAAAAAAAAAAAAACCAAAAAATAAGCCCCCAAAAGATTTTTAAGAAAGCCAGCATCTTTAAAAGAATAGAAGTGAAATACTCATCCATTTGAATGTGGAAATCCTGTACAAATGAGGAAAATAAAAGACAAGTTAAACTCATCCTGTTGAACACTGAGCTCTAATGAGGCAAGCAAAAGAAAAAAAGATTTTTAAGAGCAACTTCCTACAGGCATAAAAGTGACTAATAAGAACTTTCTCAGAAACAGGAAGCCTGTGGGAAAGTCAATGGGCTGAGAGATGATTAAGGTGCAAATGGGATACTCCAGGAAGCTATGGCCCTGGTGAGAAAGCTAAATGAATGATTTGCATCAATGTTCTCTTCAGAAGGGGTCACCAGGGTTTCCACAGCAGAACTGTTCTTTACAGGGACAAGCCTGAAGAGCAGTCTGAAATCGAAGTGTCAACAGAAGAGATTTTCAGAGCAATTCAATAAAACGAACAGTAGCAAATCTCAAGGACCAGGTAGCATTCAACCAAGCATTTTAAAGAAGCTAAAATATGAGACTGCTAAACTACTAATTTCTGAAATCACTCTTGAAAGCAGAGAAATAGAAAGTGGCAAATGTGATGCTATTAAAAATAAAAAAAGAAAAAAGTTTAAAAAGCAGAGCTGAAATACTACTGACCAGAAAAATTGATTTCTGCACCAGACAAATTGGTAGAGATAGTAGGAAATAGAATTGGTAAACACATCATTTTGTAGAGAGAAAACATGCCTCACAAATCCATTAGCATCCTTTGAAGGAGTTAATGAGACTCAGGCTAAGGGTGTGCTGCCTGATATACACTGGAGTTGGGTTTTCAAAAAATGATTCACATCACCAAAGGGTCTTAAAAAATTAAATGGTCATGGGATAAAAGGGAGGTCTCTTTGCATGGTTTAATGCATGGCTAGAAGAAAAGAAACAAAGATTAGGGATAAGCTGCCAGCCTTACACAGTGGAGGAATGGGGCCTGGTTGAATCTCACATGGCCCCTGCTGGGACCCATGCTGTTCTGAATTAAACTTGATACAGAAATGGTGATGTAGCCAGGCTATGTTCCAGCTTTGTAGCTTTCAACTGTTTTCTTTGATCAGGAAAACAATTTAATTTGAGTACAGATTGAGCAGTTCAGTGCATAGGCCTTTATGACCAGGAGATCGTTGCCATGGTTGTGTTGTTGATATATTGTGGGTTGGCAAGTGGGCTTGCAGAGGAAGGAAGAAACTCTTTCTTTCTTATGGTAGAAGCTGCAATAATGGCAGGCATCAGGGAATATGTTGTGTATGCCTCAGACTTGACAGAGCTGGCAGATATTCCTCATGTGTATGTCAAGCAATTAAATGCTAATATTGACCCACCACCAGCAAAGACGTTTGTTGTCTGAGGGTAAGAGAAAAGAAATGATCTGCCAATCTGTAGGCCAAGATGTTTGAGTTACAGTACTATAATAAGGAAAATTTTTAATCATTAAAACCTCAGATTTTCCCAAATTTTCACAGTTAAATAGTTTTATTAACCTCTTGTATGAGTCGAAGTTCTCTTTGTTAAATTTGGCAATCCAGGAAATCTAGGTAACTTTTTCTGTAGATATATGGAAATAATTGAGTGTCAAAAGCTAATCATACCTGGACACAAGTAGAAAAGGTTTTCCCTGCTCTAATTATAAAGTGAGCCTTTTCAGACACTCCCAATCTTCAGCCAGTGGGAGCCTTAGGGCAAAGACAACCTTTGTATTGGCAGGTACATGTATATATTTTTTCTTTGATATTAAATATCTGCAACATTTCTCTTTTAGAAATGTTATGGTCCCATTAAATAAGATGTTGTTTCATTACGTATCTTTCCAATAAACTGCACTATAACTGTTGCATACAATGATCATAATTCTGCACTAAGAATCTGTTCACAAAGTATATTGATGACACTTAGAGTTATATTTCTAAGTCTTTTGTCTACGTAACAGCTGGGTTTGGGTATGGTAGTTAGCATGGTTATGTAACTTTTACTTCCAAGTGGATACATAACAGCCTAAAAACAAGTCTCTTGTGTAAGAAATGCCTGTATCTCACTTTCAGTGGAGCTGTCAATGAAGAACAGGTTAATAAACCTTTAGTATGGTGTCAGTTGCATGTATATACACTCTCATATTCTCATGCACACTGCATATTTTGAGAGATGGGGGGCATAAGCATATATGGCAGGTACTGTATACTTGTATTGTGTAATCTGCCCAGGAAAACTGCTGTATGGGGAAAGACTGATTTACAGGACTGAAATTAATGGAGGTCCAAGAAACCATAGAAAAAAACCTGTCGTCATAGCTATAAAAATCTACCTTCCCAGTTTTGCTATTATAGTGAAGGTAATGAAATTGATAAAATAAATGCTTGTCTGATTGGGCTGTTTGGCACTGCCTTGTGCTTTGTGTAATAACAGTCACCACCATCAAATTGCTCCAAACTCTTGTTAGAGCAAATCAGTTCACATCAATTGACATGAACAGTCCTATGACAGGTTACACCATCTGAAATGTGGAGTTAATGTGTAAGGCAATGACAATCTGATCTGACGGTGGTCTATAGTTACAGTGAGCAGCTGTCAACAAGGACACAAGTGCATGGAGACAGAAAGCCTTGAACATCCACCAGGATTCTTCTTTTACTTATCTTCATTTTGCACAGATTCTGTGAAATTGCTTGCATTTGCAAGGATACCAGGAGAGAATTAGGTCAAGTAGCACAGTTTTGTCCCTGAAGTATTTCCATTGAAATGGGCAGAATGATACCCACTTCTTTCAGAGCTAAATTCAGACCCTTATTGTTTCTTATGCATTTTGCATAATATTAATTAATCACTTGATGCACCCAGAAAACAAGAAGTGATAAAACCCCACAAATCAGTTTAATGATATTGCTGTGCCATAGCTTGCTAGAGGCTGAGATAATCTTCTGGGAAGTCTCCTTAGTCTTCCACAGACACTTGTCAGTCACTGTTGACAGCACAATGCTGGAGAAGCTGAAATTTAAGTTGAGCATTTTTGGTGGTTTTGTCTGGGATTGTGTTAATTTTCTTCATAATATCTAGTACGGGGCTATGTTTCAGATTTGTGCTGGAAACTGGGTTGATTATTCAGGAATGTTTTAGTTAGTGCTAAGAAATGCTTACACAGAATGAAGGCCTTTTCTGATTCTCACACTGTTCCACCAGTGAATGAGAAGCTGGGAGGGGACAGCTGGGACAGCTGACCCCAGCTGACCAAAAGGGATATCCCAAACCATATGGTGTCATGCTTAGTATATAAATCTGTAGGAAGAAGGAAAGGGGAACATTCAGAGTGATGGTGTTTGTCTTCCCAAGTAACTGCAGCATGTGATGGACCCCTGCTGTCCTGGGGATGGCTGAACACCTGCCTGTTGATAGGAAGTAGTGAATGAATTCCTTGGTTTGCTTTGCTGACATGCACAGCTTTTGCTTTACTTATTAAATTGTCTCTATCTCAATTCAGGAGTTTTCTCACTTTTACTCTTCCAATTCTCTCCAGGGGAGACTGAGAGAGCAACTGTGTAGGGCTTAGTTGCTGGCTGTGGTTAAACCATGACAGCTGTTAAAGCCATTCCTATATGTCTGATGAAAGGGCAAACCACCCACATTTCTGCATCAAAACTAGGGATAAAAACCCCATGTAATTGCATCCAATTCTGTCTGTATTTCTGGGAGATTAGGGAACTGCAAAACTGACTGAAGCAGACAGCTGCGTGAACTGACATCGCATCACTGAGTACTTCACCAGTCTTCTCTTAATACATTTGTTAATTCCTGTCCCAGCAAGACTACAATGAAGCTCAGCCCATCAGTGAAGATATGAGAATAAATATTGACTTAGTAGAAGATAGACTTTATCTAGGGAACAGAACATTTCTTCTGCTTGGACAGTGCACTTACTATCTGTGGGATATGGTGAACAGATAAAAAGTACAAATTTTCGTTTGTGTAACCATAAAGTTTTACAGTTAAAATTGAAAAGGTCAAGCAGGGCAAAAATCAAGGTTTCTCTGGCAACCTTTACCTTGGCCACATTTCACATCTGGAGTATTTTCTTTTCTTTTTTTGTTAAATGTGTCATGTAATATATTCCTCTTCAATGCTAAATGTGTATAATAAGTGTACAGGGCACAAATTGTGGTAGAGATAACTGTTGCTATGGGAACTTTAACTTTTGCATTTGACAAGTTTGAATCTGTAATAGTGTAATCATAAGAAATGGGTGGGGAAGGGGTTTACATCCCTCTGATCCATCCCTTTGGAGGAATCCCTTCCTATGTAACTCCCTGACAGCTCCATGTTCTCACACATCTGACCACCAGCAGGTTCCTATGCCAAGGTGGGGAAACACAGGACTGTTCTTCTGCCAAGGTGATATTTCAGAGAGACCGTTGAGGTCCCTCCTGGTCCTGCACACTTCCTGATGAACCTATAAGGGCTTGCAGGCAGAATCAGATCTGTCCTGTTGCCTTGTTCAAGGAGCTCATTAACACAAGTGCTTAGCAACACTTATCACTTCTTTGGCAATTCCAGATGCAATTTCCCTTAGCCACTCACAGCTACAGAGCTACTATGCGTCGTATTTTATGTTGTGAAGAACCAGGATGTCTATTGTACGGTAACTTCTACCGGACCCAGCCAGAACTTGGAACCTTAGTCTGGGGACATGAACATGTTCCCTGAGGATTAACACCTGCAGTTTCCTTGAGGAACATACTGTACAGAAGCCTTCTTCTTTAGGCCCTTTACCTAAACTAGTCCTAAAATAGAAATTGCTGCCTTCAGAAATTCTGATGTATTAGTGTATGTTTACTCCCAAATAGACCTTAAAAGCTGAAATATCAAAAGCATGAAATAGAACTGCAGAGTGAAACATCTGCTTGTAGATAACAAAACTGCTTATTTTGTCAGCCTTTGAAGAGGTTCATTGCCTTGTGGGAATTTTATCCAATACCCTGTATCTCTTACTTCCTTGTGGCATAGAATTTCTGGCTGAACTACAGCTCCTGAGGGAGCTCAGTTCGTAATGGGGAGAAGCCCAAACTTGATGTCTATTGCCTATTTTTTGGATCTTCTGAATGAAGATTCAAGCAAAAGTAATATAGGAATACAGTCTACTGGAGAAATGCCCAGCTACTGTTGAGATATTTTATCAGAGGCTGGTAAGGTAGCCGGGATGCCTCCACAACTCCTGTGGGTATAAAACATTTTGTTCTTACCACTTTTCATAGCATTAAATTGTGAAGGGCAGAGTTACAAGAGAAGGAAGGAGGGAAGGAGGGAAGAAAAGAAAAAGGGAAAAAGGGAAGGAAGGACAGAAGGAAAGAAGGAAGGAAGGATGGAAAGAAAGAAGGAAGAATGGAAAGAAAGAAGGGAAGATGGAAGGAAGGAAAGAAGAAAAGTCACCTCTGCCTCTCCTCAATAGGAATTGAAAGGTAGCTCCTCAAGTAGCAAGCTTGTGCGCCATCACTTGATGAACAAAGTGTTTATTCTTTCTCTCTCGGGATGATCAGTCATGCCAGATATTCTGGCACGTTCCTGAGCTTGCTGTCTAAACGATATTCACTTACTAACAGGAACGTTTGTCTCTGGGTAATGCTCTAAGTTATACCATTGGGGTTTACAGGGCATGAGAATTTTCAGTGCTGGAAAGAGTATAAAAGGCCACCTCCTTTCTCTGCAGGCAAGTAGAGACTCTGCATTCTCTCCATGTAGGCTCCTCTTTGTCTTTAGTCCAGAGATTGTCTTAGATCCAAGTCAAGTAAACAAAAGCTGATTATCTCACCTTTAAATAGAGGGATTACACATAGAAGTTGAAGCTGGGTAACTGGTGTCCCACTTGAGCAGCTGAGGGGGATAACCCTTCAGATGAAACAAATTTGAAGGAAGAAAAGAAAAAAAATTGCCAAGCTGAAGATTAATGCAGAGCCATAGCTCCAAGCATCATGGCTGACGTTTGACTCATTGTTCATAGTTATTTGTGTCTATATAAAAAGGGAGCACAAATAAATTGCAATTTTAATTCCCTCTGCACTAGCCGATCAGCTTTTCCTCTAAAGAGGTTCACCATAAGGGAAACATTCTGGAGAAATATTAAAAAGAAGAAAAATACCTATGTCAGTACTGATACCTCTTCTTTTCTCTTCCCACAGCCCTACAACAATTTTTTTTGTTTTCTGTTAGCAACATATATTTCCTCCTACTTATGCTGTATACCTAGGATCTAAATGGGCTACAATTTAATTCCTGGAAATACCATCCCTAGAACCGTATTCCTCTAGGGATACTGTAGAACAGGTCCCAAATTAGAACAAAGAAATCAGGAGGATTCAGATGTTATGTGTGTACAAAGGTAATTTCAATAAACCCTTTCATTTCCCCAGTCCTTGTCTGCTAATGCCAGTTTCCCTGGCACAAGCTAAAGTATCTTGAAAAACATCTTTCATGTTCACTGGTGAAACACAAGGCAAGAGCACTGATGGCAGCCTGGACTTGTTGAAGGAGATTTGGTGGCTCCTGGGGCTCCCTGAAGCACAGGCATGTGTAGCCCTTCCCTCTGTTTGACCACATCCCACAGTATCCTGCTAGTGGAGTTTATGAGTTATCTCACTCAGAATTAGTGTGAGATTGCATTAGTATGAAAGGACTTTCATACACTGGTACATTCTTTCTTGACTGCTATGTTGCTTTGGGCTAGCAGAGCAATGGAGACTAGTCTTTTTCTTCAGAGGAGACCAACACTGAAATTGGTTAGGAAACTACGACCACACTAGCACTGTTTTGACTCTGAAATGCACATACTGGTAAAACTCCTAGGGATCAAGAGTCCTGACAGTAAGAGAAATCAGACAGTACAGGAGCTTGTTTCTGCTATCTAACCCACAGTATTTAATGCTTGGAAATGTAACTGTTGAAGACAACTTTGTCACTAGAGCAACACCTGGAAATGGGCCTTATTCTGCTTTAAGCTGGTGTAATTTCAAGGCAATAATCCTGATTTATACTTAGGTAACTGAGAGGAAAATCAGATCCATTATATCCGTAACAGCACACGTGTTAAAAAGGGGCTAGAGTTTTAAGCTGTCATTTCAGCCAAGACAAATAGATTTTGTTGTCACCCATCCTCACAGCCCATGACAGTTCAGAGCTCTTGTAGATGGATTTTTGAGCTGGAGGAGGACAGGATCAAGCTATGAAAGCACCACAGAGTGTCTCTTTGGCATTTTACCTTTTTGTCTGCTTTTCTTAATATCATCATTATCTAGATAAGAAAGAGTAGTGCACTGTATGAGTAGCATTTTGATGTCATGCAGGCTACTGAAGAAGTGGAAGATACAGCTTAGTTCGAGTGCCAGACGTGCATCAGCAAGATTAATTTTCAGTGAAGCCAGAAATCTGGGCAGGGTTGAATTATGCTCCTCCACAGTACAAAAAAACCCACTCAAAACAATACAAAAGAAGCCAACCAAAAAACCACTAAAAACCAATCCAAAACTCCAAAACAAAACAAAAAAATTGCTGTATGAAAATTGATGCGACATAGTACAGAAATGAAAGAAAAAAACAGTTTCTTTTTACTTTAGGATAACTTCAGAGTCTAGTATCAAGTCAAGCTAGTATGAATACCTAACACTAGCATTAGAAGCGAAAGATGTTTATCATTCCAAATCAGGCCAAATTCTACTTCCTTTAATTGCTCTGGTGAAATATGGATTTTCACCTGAACCAATAAAAGCAGGATGAACTCCTTTTCAGCATGCGAGAAGAGGCACGAATCACTCTGCAAAGCAGAAGGAAAGATTGCAAAGTAATTTTCACCACCAAAACACATTTTCCCTTCCAGTGTGAAGCAGTGGGGAACAGCAGTCAAAATTGATTGTTCCAGTTAAAATTCTGCATCACAATGTTACCGAAAAACCAGCATGATGAGCTCAGCTTTTCTGACAATGTGTTGCAGTAAATATAGACAGGAGCCTGTTAAGATTAAAGAGTTCTTTGGCACATCATACATTTTCTTGATTCACTGTGCATCATTAAACTTTCTTTTTTAATGATGCTTTGTTTATTTCATGGACAAGCCATTAAATTCAAACTACATCTTGAAGGAAATTTACTTTGTATAGGTCTTACTGTGGAAACCTCTCATTATCTGTATTTGTATTTCTGATATGGATGAATGGCTCAGATCTTAATAGCAGGTCAAACAGGTGAGATAGTCATAGCCTTATCAATAGCATTGCATTGTTTTGCTTTAGCAGTTCCACCTCTATCTTTTCTGTGCAGAATCTCCAAATATTTATGTAGATATGTAAATCAGGGTGATAAAAATGATAGAAACTGATTTTTTTTCTCCAGCTCCTGAGCCATAAATTTATGTTTTATTGCTGATTACGGTGACATTAAATAGTCAGTAAAACAAGTATATCTGCATCACACAGTGTATAAACAGCATTTCAGATGACTGCCTAAGATGTTTAAAGTTTTCCAGTGGCATGATTTTTAAGATTGTACCCTTCCTTAGAAATCCCTTTTCTTCTTTGGCTGCTCAGTAGTAATGAATTTTATGAGTAAAGGGCTAGAGCTGCGTAATCAAATTCATTATACTGAAGTAAAAAGGCTTTATTTGCCATTAATTTGGAAAGAAATTGTGTCACTAAGTCTCTCTCTTCCTTTATTGAAAGATAAGCGCTTTGTAACGTTTAATAAAGTGCAAAGGTGAGCGCTCAATTGAAGGTCTCATGCAATTATTGAAAGTCTTCTAAACATGACCACAGTTTCTCTAATCAGTTTCTGACTTATGGACCCTGAGAACTCTACTTCTTCCCCTTCCACCCTTAGGTTAGGATTTGCCTTATGCAAATAGCACAGCAAATATGCCTGGCTCAAAAATGAAAGCAGTTTCTATATTTTTTTGATGGTAGCGTCTCTAGCTGGAGTACATTCAAACCCTTACTGGCTATGGAGAAAACAGTGACAAAAACGATTTCTGATTTATGGCCACTTTTTATTCAGTTTGCTAGCTTTCAAAACATGTGTACTTGTAACCTCTACTGTTGCTGGCTACATTACTGTTTGCTTCATACGGATGCCATTTTGCAAGTTTGCGATCTTCTTCAATGCGAACAGGAGTCTAGTATCTTGGAAGATATACACTGCACTTTGCAGGACCACATTCAGGCCCTAGAAACAGTCTTATTTCTGCTTACCCACAGACCACTAATGCTGAGTGACCTTCATGATAATGCTAGGGTTTAGTTTTAACTTGCTATAATTTTTATTTATTTACATATTTTGTTTGCTGAAAGCCCAGTAAAATTCTGCATTATAAAGATAAAACTTTCTTTACCTTCATATTGTATTATTGTGCCAGGAAGAAAGAACATTCCAAGGTTACCTTCTGAGATACATTAAACTGTTGAACAGGATTACAGGTGGATTAATTATTGGATTTGATATACATGCAGGATGTCAACTTGGCCTCAGCAAGTCATGGACTCTGGGAGACCCAGAGTTATCTGTACTTCTCATGCAAAGACATTCCAGAGATCACCTGCAGAGGACCTGAGAGTCATTTGGAGGAAAAAAAAAAAAAAAACCCAACAAAAAATCATTCATGACCTTAACCAGTAGATTCCCCTAGGGAAATTATGGAAATACATGAGTAACTGTCAGCGCAGAAGGTTGATAAACATTGTAGTTCTTGAGACAGTCACTGATTTTCATTCTGGTAGAAAAACCCCCATGCATATATTCTTCTAACCACCTTAAAATATTACCAATGTTATAGCCACAGATGCCAGTTCCACCTTACCCATGGAATAGTGCTTCTCCTGGGAATCAGTCTGGTGTATCCCAAGCAGAATATTAAGAGCAGATGCACAATTACTGTCCTTGGCTTTAACCACTATAAAAAGAGGATTCTCCTCCGATTTCAGTCCTTCCCTTCACATTTCTTTTATATGATATTTATATTTCAACCTGAGAGGCAATAGTAAGCCTGTCTTTCATAGTCCAGAGGATCAAGAGCATATAGTCTGTGGAGCATGTCTCATACTTACTGCATTTAAGTCAGGACAACACCGCAAGAGAGGCATTTTATATCTCTGCAGTTAGGCAGTTTCTCATTTTCGTATTTCTAGACTCTCCTGACATGATTGATGAGATCCTTGTTCCATTGATTCAGTGAGAGCTTCATTAGTGCCTTTCCTTGTAACATCCTCATCTGCTCCAGAGGTTGTCTCTTTCACATCTACTGATAGACAAGGATTTTCCCTTGATATAAGTTGAGGTATCTGCACCAACCCTAATGTGCTTGTAAGGAGTGACGGTGACATCCCCATCAGAACTAGATCCTGTAAAAACTATTCTTCTGACAGAATTTTACATGCCTGAAATTTTGTCAATATGGCCAATAAACGAATTTGGTTCTGTTGTGCTCATCCTTGCAATAAGTAAGCTGTTATCAGTGGGATTCCTGCCACTGCTTGAGATTCCCAAACCACAAAGACAAAATGTTAACCAACCTGAAGATCTGTGTATGTTTTGTTCAACCTTGTGCATATTTAAGAGCTCTGGACACTTCTCAGAAGCAGATAGGGCAAACATTTCTCTTTGGGGGAGCAACAGAGTTACAGTATATATACCACTTACTTTTTTTTCTCAAGACTCAGGAAGACCTTGCACTGCTGATCACACTTCATAACCTGGAAGTGTTCAACTAAAACAGTTCACCATGAGGAAGATGGCATTGTGGCATTATGCTCCACTTCTGTCTAAAGGTATGTCTGTATTTCTCAGTCACCTGTCACAGCATCCTGTAGGGCATCTGCATAGTACAATGTTTACCTGAATGCTGTTACTCCAGCTATAGTCATCATCAACAATACACATGCTTCTTCAGTAAAGAAACCAGGACATATGCAGGTGTATGCTACAGTCACTGCATAAATGCTGCCAGGCCTTGGAAGTATCTCAAATTCAGCACCTGTGGAAGATTTCCCTGAAGAAAACCTGCACAGTGTGCATTTACAGGCACTTTGACAGTTAGCTTCTGTGAATATCTTAAAAATTCTAGTTCTTGACATCTACTGCTCTGAAGATGTGAAATGCTCTCCAGGGAAGTGGAGTAGTCTCCACATCCTCCAGAGACATGACTGTAACTTGTGACAGTTGTCCAGGGCTTTGAAAGTTTTGGCAATTCCCTAGAGATAGCTCTGTGTCAAGGCAAGCACGTGCTCAGACACACTTGGAAAAAGGACCCGTGTTTTAGTCTTTTGATAATTTTAAATTATGTTGTTCTGTGTGAAGAACAGCAAAACACAAGCGAAACAATAAACCTTACTGTAGTGTAATTGGCTTCCTCATAAGAGGATCCTCTCTGGTCTGTTGGTATCTATCTGAGGCGAAAACCTCCAGGTGCCTGGCAGTACACTCAGTAAATATGTTGTATTCAGTACTGAAGAGTTAGATTAGTTTGTAAACCAAGTAATTATTTATTTCTTTGTCTGTGTTTTAATAAAATTGCAGCTGTTTCCTTATTCCCTAGAGGTTTACTTTTTATCATTGCCACTATGGAGTCCACACTGTAGTGCTGACAGGACAGTTAGTCCAGTATTGGCATGTCAGTAGCAGCTGGGCTGCTTTGATGGTTGCATCTCATCAGGCCTCATCCTTACGTCTGATCGAGGACTGGTAGGGAACAGAGTGAATTCTAATGGAGACAGACAAAGAATAGGTTTGTTGCTGTGATCCTCACCAGTCTCAGTAATGGAATGTCTTTCTTTTCTTTGCTTCTCCTCTATCACTAGCAGACCTGATTCCTCTCTCTGGCACATCAGATGCATTCCATCAGTCATCACAAAGTGCCACTGATCTGGGATATCACACCAGAGAGTCAGCCCTCCTTCTTCCCCTGAGATCTGTTAGACTGCTCTTTTATTTTTCGTAAAATCCTAATCTGTATTCCTTCATAGGGCCATTTTCTAATATACACATTTCAATAAAATCACCAGATTCAGACAAGCAGTTTAGAAAAATCATAATGGCTTGTTTCTTGCTGTTGGATTTTCCAAATGTGCTTAAATTCCTTTTTCAGCACCCAGAATGCACATCTTACTTTACTACTAACTGTTAGTCAGAAATGAGCTTTGTTTAATGCATTGGGCTTTTTGCAAAATGTTATATTTATACTAGACTGTTTTATGATATTTATACTATGGCATAAATATTTTTGCAAGTGCACAATAAAGCAGGTTGCATCTCTGCCTCTCTCTGACTTCAGAGAAAGCTTTCAATATTTTTCTGAGTGTAGTGGTGTCTACCTGTTATTTCTGAGGCCGCTGGTTCTAGACATAGCTGGTCACAGACGCATACATGCACATTCGCAGATGCAGTCATAAGATAGATAATCATACAGATTGACATCTTTCATAGAACTTAATCTGCATTTGGGAGCCTGGATTAAAAGACCTTTTATGGAGACTCAAAAACCTGAAGAAAGCATAACGAATAATTCATCAAAATAAAAATGAACAGAAAATCCTCAGGAATTGGTGAAATTTCTGAAAAATATTCCTCATCCAAGTCAAAATTAGAAATGAAACTCTTTTCTCTTTTGAATGTCTCTCAGTCAGAAAAATAATACTGATGTAAAAGTCTTGATTTTGAAAGTACACATTTTGATTTAGAATTGCTAAAATATTTTTAGAGATAAAATGTCAACACTCTCCAAGAAATAATTCCAAAGAGAAGAACACATTTTTTTCTTTAATGAGGTTGAGACCTAGTGTTGGGGATGCGGTGCTATCTGCTGGTTTAGGTTTCTAGGTTAGGAGCTAGGATTTCCAGCTGAAGGGGGCGGGATTCTAGTTCCTTACTTTAGCCTGGCACCTGAGTGTGAATGCCAGTGATGGCTTGATGAAAGTGATGGCATACGCAGTGTAAAGAGCAGATTATGAAAGGTCAAGCTGTCCCCATCTTAAAATGTCCTACCCATACCTTTTGCCCTCATACCTCGTACTCTTGCTTGTGCTGGGGTTCAGACCAAGAGCAAGGACTTAGGATATTACCATGTAAGGTTCACTCTCAACATACAGCTTCAGTCTCCCCCAGGTTCTTTTTCATGTAGAAATCCAAATCTTTCTCTTTTTCCGGGCATACTCTAGTACTAGATTGCACCACTGGTGTAGTTGTAAGAGCACGAATTTCCCCAAACCTTGCATAGCTGTTGGGGACACACTGACAAGCAGATGACTCTGCTGTATCAACCTGAGCTTTAAGAAACCTTTGAGAGAGAAACATTCCTACAGAATGGGTACCTCAGAGCATGTGAAGGAAGTTAAGCAGACCAGGATCTTTCAGCCCAAGTTGAATCTAATGGTCTCAGGTGTCCGCAGCATCAAAATCCTAGAAACCCATAAGATTGCATTCTTGTTTGTGGCCTCAGAGATTTTAGCACTACTGTCCACCCCAGTAAGTCAGAGTTTAGCAGGCCAGAGCCCATCACCCATCTCAAAATTATTTCATCTGATTCATTCATAAGTACTGGCATGTGGTAGAAAAACTGCAGAGGTATTCAGACAAGAGTAAGCGGTATTACCTAGAAGGGTCAGTGTGAAGGGAGATGACTAAAGCACAACAGCTGAAATGTTTTAGGGCCAATCTTACACCCTAATCCTCTAAAGAGTTGGGGTCTCATTTATTACCCTTTTTTATGTGACAGTAGAGAGGGTAAATGAAAAGCACTAACAAGATTTGTAGATTGTAATAAAATGTGAGGCACTGAGAGGAGAGATAGATACTACAAAAGTGCCTAGAGATTAGAAACGTCATCAGGAGAAAAAAAGAAGATTCATTTTAGGAAAATGTAAGTTAGTAGCTACGAGCAAAACCAACCAATGAACAGATACCAAATAGGTAACTGAAGGCTTTTCATTGGCCTTCGTTATTTCTTCTGTAGAATCTTAAAAGTGTTGGGGTTTGGGTTTTATTTTTTGGTTTTCTTTTTTTTTTTTTCTTTTTCCCTGTGGGTTCTTTTCAAACAAAGACCATGCCACTGGACCCAGATGTCCTTGGCTGGCCTACTTAGTGCCGCTGCGAGAATAAGCATATGTTCCAGGAACAATTTCCTATGCAGTATCTATTTAAAAAGATGTGCCAGCCACACTAGATGGGCACATTTGATGGATGCAATTAGTATGTCATTCTGTAGAGTTTTACAGCAATTTGAGGTGTATAAATAGCTGTTAGGCATCATAAAAGATATTCTCTGTTAAGGTGACTATGGAATGTTGAAACAGGTTTTTGGAGTTTTTTTGGAGTTTGATTCAAAGACCACCAAAGTCAATAGCAGTCTCAGTGTTACTTGAGAGATACGGATCTGGCTCTCCAGGCTCTTTTTTCCCCTGTCTGCTTGGCTGTGGATTCAAGAAAACTGTGTGCCATTTGCATTGGGAAGGCTATTCTTACAGCTAGAAATCTTTTCTGTTAGAAAAGACAGAGCTTGGAAGAGAAGGAGAAACTAATCTAGAGAACAAAGCAAATTCTGCACTTCTTGTGGAGTTTTCAGCAGTGCAGTGCACATTTTCTCTTGTTAGTGCCATATGCATGGTCTATTACACAAAGTAGGACACAGCCCTCTTCTCTCCTTTACCAGAGGTGATTTCTTGTAGCTAATGGCACTTCCTTATTTTCTTGGAAGTCCTTCCTGTATATGAAAAGCAAACTGCAGATTATTTCTTTTGTGTACAGGCAAGTGTGTGAGTAACTTGGCAGTGCTAAATTCAGAAGCACCAGTGGAAGGTCTTGATTTCGTATGAAGGAGGGTCAGGCTGAAGTGATCTAATGCTAATTGCTGTGATAGCCTGCAAAGCTTACCTTGAAATTTCTCTGTAATGCCATTTTATTCCATTAACCAAAATAGAGTTATCAAGAACTCTCAGAGCCGTTTGTGGTATATTTTGTAATGACTGTGCAGCAATGGTGTGTATCCCCAGAATGTGAGCAGTATAATAATTAATAGGCCTGATTCCACACTACTGAGGTACCTAGGAGGCTTTCCATCAGCTTTAATGAGAGCTGAAATGTGCCTTAGCTGAGCTATATGAGGAAGAAGAAACTTTCTAAATTACATATTTCTTTAGCTCTGCAAAAAGTTCTTCGGGGGTCATTGTCTGTTCTGGGTGGAATGCACATTTCCAGCCACAAACAAAAGGACTGTTCATGCCACCTTTCAAAGCATGTTGGCAGGATAAGAAGACAATAAAATAAACTGCAACCTCTCCAGCTCTCAGGCTATTTGTTCTGCAAAAGCCAGGAAGAAAAGGACATGGTTTGTGATATGGCCAAAGGCTTAATAAGTTAAACCTCCTGCAGTCCCAAAAACCTTGAAGGAGAATAAATGCCAAACTCAGGGATGCCTACTCCTTCAGCAGTTCCTGCTTTTATAGCAAAGGAACTCCAGCCCCAAAGGATCAATTAATCATAACTGGGGACACAGGATCCCTCAGGCTGTTGAAACCAGGGATAAAAGCAGCAGTAGACACCACAGTGCGTTATCATGCAGAATTATGGCAGCCGTGTCTCCAGGCAACAGGGGTACAGATAGTAATAGAAAGTTTAATGGAGAAGAGCTGTGTCTCCTCCTCACACAGAAACTAAAATAGATTTCTTGGACAATGTCCAGGAGCAGAAGCCCAGACTCTCAATACACACCTAAATTCTCCATCTGCCTCACCAACAGCCGTCGTGCTCCCTCAATGAACAGCAGGGATGGAAACTCTGGCAGGACTTCTCCCTGTCACTTGCAAATAGCCAGCTCCCCTGCAAACTTCAAGCATGTCTAGACATTGACTAATCCCTTCCCTTGTGCCAGCTGGGTGACATCAGCATACTGAGTATCGCTACAAATCTCTGCATGAGCCAGGTCTCCTGGCACGCGTATCATGTGCCTTTCCCATGCTACTTTGCTGGAGTCACTGCAGAGAGAGGAATGCTGCCAATGGTTACCTGTACGGTCTCTCTGGAGTATAAAGGTGACAGCTTCAGAGAGCAACCCTGGGCATTGATGGTGGACTCTCCAAATGAGTAATCAAACCTCATGCTCATTGCTGTCCAGCTTGAGGAACCACTGTGGATTCTGTTTCTTTGTACTTAACAGGAGTTAACCAAAATGTTACAAATGGATTTATCACTGTATTAATTACATTTGAGGCCTATAACCTTAGATCACATCCAGGTAAACTGAGGATTCAGGAAGTTGCTACTTACCACAACATTAACTTCAGTGATCTCCTGCCACCTGGCTGATTGTTTACCACTATACAAGGCTGACAGCATCAAAGTCTGTCTGCTGAGCACTGGCTTCCTAAAAGCTATTTGAAGTTCAATGGCATTCTCAGTCTCTATTATGTATAAAAGGAAAAAGAGAGCTTGTCAGAATAAAGCTATTTAATGCATACTCAGAAATACCTTTAATTGTTGCATGGCACTTAAATGCTTAAAAAATCTGGAGATCAATAGATTGATTTTACTGGGTAATCTGCCTCCCACCTATTCAAATGTTCATGCTCAGCATTGTAATTATCTCAGCACCTGTTAGAAGTATCAGAATACCAAAATGATGGCTGCACTCCTTTTTCTAAATAAGGCTGTTCTGGCTCAGTTTGCTGTGGCAGAGAGCAGGGACAGTGCTGCAGAGGGCGAATATCTGGGGACGAAGACATCAGCTTTCACAGGAATGGAGTGGATCTCTGCTGTGTTGCTGAATGGTTAAAATTCACCTTACTTTCCAAGAGACAATGTTCACGCATGATATGCAGTACTTGTAAGTTACACAAGAAAACAGAACTTGTCACTGTCTCCTCAGCCCATTGATCTGTCTAGCAGCCTATTATCCTGACTGCAAAAGTTGCCAACATTCAAATCTTCAGAAGATGAAAGATCCCCACATTGCGCCTCACCAGTTGTTCAGCAGTGCATAAGGGGAAAAAAATCTCCTTGATGATCACCTACCATGATCAATTCATGACTTGGGGTACGAGATTTAGTCACCTTTAATACTGTCTTTAGTTTGAAGAAATTTCATTTGTAAAAATGATCTAACTTTGTCTTACTCCACACTGAAAGGCAGTGGACTCTGGAATCAGTATAAACACTTCAAGCACCAACTTCTGAAATAATTAGGTTCTAAATGAATATATACTTGTTTAGCCAAATAACAAATGGCTTTCATATCCATATAATAAGAAGAACAGATTTTTATTATCATCTTTTTTTCACAAAAAAAAAAAAAAATGTGCTATCCTTGCACGTGACTGAGCACTGCAGTTTTGCAGTATTAACATGTTTTTTTCCCTTTCTTTTTCCTAGCAGGTTCTCAACCTTGGTTATCTGAGACCTCCAAAACAATATATTTTAATGAACAAAATTAGGCAGATGTATTATCCACTGTGGGATTTGAACCCATTGTCACTGGGGAGAAAGCTGTAATTTAATGGATGAAGATGTCAAACCATATTATAGGATCTTTTGCAACTGCATATTTATCACAGTATTAGGGGTCCCTGGCAAACCGAAAGATTTCACTGTTTATTCACAGTGAAGACAATTAATGACTAAGCCTAATCAGCCTGTTTTATTATTTACAAGGATTCCAACATGCCTTAGCTCAACTGACATGCAAACAAACCATCCTCAGCCTGCTCTAATAATTCTGAACCAGACTCACAGAGTGGCACTGTCAAGTAGCTCTTTGGTGATTTACAACACCTCCTCTGCTACATTCACATTGCTTGCATGTAAATGAGCTGCCATTCCTGCAAATCCTTCATTTTAAAATACAATGTGCCATCTTGTTGACTACAGGAATGCCCTTATCTTTGCACACGACTTAATGGAGACAAACGTCTGACTTGGGCAGATTTGTGGAGACCTTCATGGACACACACCTATACAGGATGTCATTTCGGAAATGTTTAGAAGGTTGACGAAGAAAAATCCTCTATTGCATCTGGCACAGTTGCTGCAGCTAAATTCTTTCACCAAGTTGTCAGCCCCAGCTTCTCCAAAAAGGGATGGATTACCCATTGTCTTGCACTTGCTAAATTCATTTCCATTGCTGCTAAACAGATGAAAGGCAAGGAAAATGTGTTAAGAGTGGGTGGAAAGTTGTTATTAAATTAGTTAACTCCAATGTCACACATAGGTACTTGGTGATCTCACTGAGTGATCAGATGCCATACTGGTCTGAGGATGGGAAGAACCAGATTTTCTTCTAGAAGGGTTTAGGAATAAAATCACCATAAAATACAAATGGGAATAATAGGAGTCATTTGCATGTTCAAGTGGTTGAAGAATGTTTCGCACTTTCAGGAGAATTTTATGTTTGCAGTGGAGAAACTGAGGAAAAGAGAAGGTGAACTATTCAGTCAGGAACACATGCTGCCAGCTGGGGATGACACCCATGGATTCATACCAGCAGACCTCATTTTCTTTGACAGAGTCAGAGGAAAAACACTATTAGCAGAGCAAAATAAACCAGATAAAAATAGCTCATGAGTGTGAGTCATCCCACTTTTGACTGCCTCCTATTCCACACTGAGCCATGCTTGAGAAACACTGTGAAGCAGCACATCAGCCAGAAGAAAGATCTCCCTCAAACCTATTAGCCTGAATGCAAAGCCAGTGTTACTTAGGTATTTATAGGATATAGGAACCACACCTGTGGTTTTGGGCCTGAAAGGTGGAAGTTCTGTACCAGGAAGCATATACACACATATACATGGCTGCGTACATGTCCCCAGGCAAAGATGGCTGTAGTGTAAGGTCAGGGGGGGTTAAATTTAAATTGGCAACACAAAATAAATTATCTGTTACACAGTACAGGCAGGAAGCTCGGTAGCTTCTGGAAGGCAGATGTTTCTCCAGGCTTCACCTTGCAGTGGCACCTCATCCTTCACAAAAATGGTACTGAAAGGAGGTAATTATTAAAGGCTTACTGTCAAATTGAACTGAAGTTCTCTGTGCAGGTTCCACCAAGGTGTTTCCTACTCAGTAAGCTCAGTAATGAGATGGATAATGGAATGGATTGAGTTTATTAAACATGATGGTGATACCAGCATGGAAGAGTCTGTATCACATTGGAGTACAGGATGAAAGCTCAAGATTGTCATGACAAATTGGAGGAATGGTCTGAGGAAGAAAAAGAATCAATTAATTCACTAAAAGTACGTGTGGAGTACTGCATTTAAAGTGTTGTACAGAAATAATGAACCACACAAACCCAAGGTAGGAAATTAATCTCTGCAATCATTCCGCAGAAGAGGATCTGGGCCTTATAGTAGAATGAAAACTATAACAGCAGAGGACAAGAAAAGGAAAGCATCATACTGGGAAGTAAAAATGCAAGCACTGCAAGTGAAACAGTTATAGTACATCTGTCATTTTAGTCAGTTCTGGTAAAGTTTTAGCTTAGGTAATATTTCCATCTTCAGCACCACACTTTGACTTGTGAAAGTCCAAAGAGGATTAATGATCTGGAAATGAAGAGTCTTGAGGGAAGACCAGGAAAATAAACAAACAATCAAAAACCCCTGAACAAAACCAGGCTGCATAACTCTGAAAAGACTGGAAGAGACAGATCATGGTCATCTCCAGGAGAAGTTTACTGAAAGGAATAGAACAGATTGTTTCTGTCTTCACTGGTAATAAAACAAGGAACGATGGGTTTACTCCTAAGTGAAGTAAATTTTAGGCCAGGCATCAAAAAACCTCTTTAACTTGGAAAGATTAATTTAACACTGGAATAGGTTTCCTGGAGAGACTAGAAAAAGGAAGAAAGCACAGGGGCATAGTTTCTATCAGGACTATTTTAGGCCTACTTAACCCTTCAGTGAGTCAGGGGAATGAAATCAAAGACATCATGGCATCACTTGCTTCCTTTCATCTAGTACAGATTATGACAGAAAGTGGATCATACAACAGAGAGCTATTGCCATATGATCTGTTTGTGGTAAGGAGTCAGAAGGACTTTCACAGGCAAGGATGACTGCAGCCAGCATATGCGAGAGTTGCTATGGGTCTTCTAAATATTTATCTTTCTTCAAGTGTTTTTTGACATGAGAAAGAGTCTGAAAATCACAAACTGCTTTTCAAGTGTAAAAATCTATGCCTTAGATGACATTTGTTTTCTATTAAGGAATTTGTTGATAAGCAGAGGCAAAAGCTCTTTTTCCATGTGTGATTAAATACAGAACATTCACAGTGGTTTTATGAATACAATGTCAACTTTTTATTTTTATGTTAGGGAATAAAGCTACAGCAGTAATGGCTGAGCTGGATGGGGGTGTGTCCTGAAGAATGAAGAGACAGAGGAGGCAAGTAGGCAAGCTGCCTTCTAGGCCAGGCAAGGAGTGGTCCAGCTAACTTAACACAAACAAGCTGTCAGATCTGGAGGAAGATGCTTGGTTAGGCTTTGTATTGCCTTTCTAACCTGAAAGTACTAAGGATTCCAGACTTTCTGTCCAGAAGATAGAGCTTATTTTTGGAAAGACTGCCATGTGTCACTGCAAACCTCTTTTCTCTGTGTTATCGATGGCACAGTAGGACTGGTATTGTAGGTATTCTAGGACATTTGACATGGACTGAAAGATCCTACAAAAGCCGAGGAATAACAGTGAAAAATACTTGTAAGTTAAAGGTATTAAATTATATAGAAAAATTACAAGTCTGCAATGACATGAGAAAAAGGAGGAAATTAAAAAGACAAAAATAATGTGGAAACTATCTATACATACAATGTTATTTTTATTTAGTGGCTCAGCGATACCTATTATAATAGAATATGTGAAAAGCATTGGGGTATCTGGGTTTTAAATAGCTTTTTCTATCACAGACAACTTATGGACAGAGTTTCGTTAAATCTGGAAAGGAAACAGGGCACAGCTGGATAAAGCAGACAGGCAAATGGACAATTTATCAAAATGTTATGCACTCAACTACATAAAAATTATTAATTTGTAACCGGGCTATTAAGAACTGTCAAGCCTCAAGTCAGCTTGGCAATTCTCGAGTTTGAGAATTCAATTTGTAGTCTGCAACATTAAATTAAAAAGTCCCCCGTTATGTCAGTCTTCACTAATCTTTGTAGATGTAACAGGGATGTCTGGCATCAGTGAGCTTGCTTCTCAGTTATTGCTCTTCTTGGCTTACAGCAAGGTTGAGAAGGAAGCAGAAATACAAAGATTCCTCTTCTGCTTGAGATTTTTAGTATTCTGAGACACTGGAGAGGGCTGTCTAAACTCCCAGTCAGACTCAAAGTCTGACACACTCACAGCATCATCCCTGGGCGCCGCTTTGTTCCTCTGCGAACTCAAGACCTGAGAGGCTGACATGGGCATTTCTCTGCTGTCAGGGACCTCCCATGGCCAGGATGGTAGAAACAGAGAGGCAGAACTTTCCTTCTTCTGTTTGTTGTGAAGAGGTCAATAGCCACAGGTCCTCCAAATCTAGTGAAAAGAGACAATTCCACAGACATCATATACATTGAGTAATGGGGAACCCAAAGGGAGGAAAAGGGAGCCTTCCTCCTGTATGCCTTTGTGAAGGGTCATCCCACAAACTGATGACTTGTCTTTAGTAAAGGTTTGAATAGTTGATGGACTCAACAACTCCTCTTGCAGGATTGGCAACAGATTTATCCACAGGTATGTGGAGTAGGTGGAGAGTTGCAATATCAACATCACTCTTGCATTAATGAGATCTAGAGTTAGGTTGTAAACATGTTTAGGGTCCTTGCTGGGTGTTAATAACAAGGTTTACCTGAGTAATTTAAGAAAACAAATGCTTTTATTTTTGTAATCAAATACCAGAAAACCAGGTGATAACAAACACTTATCTACATTGTGCAAAACATGATATGGCAGGTCTGGTTTGTGTTTGCTTTTGCAGGGACTCTGGGAGCATTCAATAGTTTATGGAAAGGGAAAACTCTTTAGTGTGTGCAGAAATGACTCTTACCTTGGGAATAATGGATCTATGCCCAACAGTACTTACTGTTACAACTCCCTAAAATCTTTTTTTACCTTTCTGCCTTAATACTGCTGTTTAGTAGCAGCATAACCAGCTGTTACTTATCACTTACTGTAAGAAGTTTCCATAGAGATTTTTTCTCTTAAAATGCTAAAACTCCTTAGAATTGTCTTGTGTTTGTCCATGCTCTCATCAGAAAAAGCTAGAACAGTCTTTTCAAGGTAATTTGTCTGGTTCAATGTATAAAAAAAGAATATTATCTAAGTAACGAACACCGTTCATTGTTCTAGTTATATACAGTAATCTTCCCTTAAACTTTCATTGTGTTACGTGCACAAGCATGTGTGCACATACACAGAAGTACATGTATTACAAAAATTTCATGCTGAGATCTCCACCAACTAAAAAGCATTTGAGTTGTCACTGTGTATGTGTTCTAGAGTCAGGTTCTCGTCATAGATGCCAAGCTGACTGTCTTGGAGATGCCATGTTCTCTTACTTACTTAAGGGACAGTAAAAACAGCGGAGGGCAATAGATCTATATGTAGGCTTCTCTGCAGCCCTGAATGATTACTACTGCATCAGATGGGGCAGCTTATTTTCCATGGTTCTTTTGACTGATAGTGTCTGAGCTGAACTCAATCAGATGACGGCATCTGCCACAGTGGCTATCCACTGCACTCCCAAATTTTCTCCATATAGACTGTATGAACACTCTTAGAAAATACAGAAGTGTTTTTCATGGGATCCAGAATCTAAGGGTGAAAGCAAGAGACCACAAGGAGCCCTTACCATTATTTGGCTGTTTGCGGGAGTAGGGACAGGTTATTACATATATGATATACAGATATATAAATGTTTGCATAGAATAAATTTAAAAGGACAGTAGCCATTAAAAATGCATTAACTGGTTATGGTCAAAGCTAACTTTGATTACATCTGGGGCAAAATCATATTTAATATCATGCTAGTTAAAAAATGTAATGCAGTTTCCCAAAATAAACAGAGCCTGTATCTACAGGAAATACTGACTTAAGGCTTTCTATCAACCTTTAGAAATCAGTTTCTCTTTTATACATAAAATCCAATATTAGTATGAAAAGAAAAATTACATAGCAACCACAACTGAGACTGTATCAATTCTGTAGTCTACTTTTCTGTGCGATGCATGTTTATAGTTAGATGACTATGCTTAATCATTTCTGAAGAAATGCAATCTTAACAATTATATTCTTACAGAGCCTTTCAAAGTTGCATACGTAAAAATACTAAAAATAATTACCCCAAGAAATGGCTGTATTCACATAATCCCACAAAGGATAATAAAGCACAAAATGGCTGGTAAAATCACAAAACTAATTTCAGAATTCCCTTCATAAAGATTGAAACCAACAATGATAGTTTACATTTGTTCTTTTAAATGCAACAAAAATTTTTGCTTTTACAAGATAGATTACGTTTTAAAAATAATTTCTCACCTATTCAGAACAAACTCCTTACCTCTGAGACTCAGGGTGAATATTGTTGTGAATTTGAACAGGAGACAAATCATGGCAAATAATTGCACCTTTGGAAATCCAATCCCCAAATAATCTCCACATATTTTTTTTGGCGGAGCATCAGCTGCTGACAGTAAATAAATGCTAAATACCCGTTACTGAATCACATTCTATTGGGATGAAATTATAAACCTCACATAGGCAACATGGGTGACGTACCTTTAGCAGATGCTGCTCTATGTCTGTCTGTCCTTTTGAGGGGTTATCGAAAGGCTGGAAAGGACTTAGAAGAAAAGCTTGGGCAGAAGGCAGAAGGTCTGAGGAAACCTTGCGGGGTGGCACTTCCTGTTGCCCCACTAAACACAAAGGCTAAAAAACGGTGTTAGCGAAGTGCAAGGAGCTGCCATATAGACCTGGCAGAATCATCACAGAGTAAGATCAAGAAGACTTGAAACTGGAGGGCTGAGCTGGGGAACAAGCAGTAGGAAAAGGGAAGAAAGAACAGGCTCTAATAGCTCAAGAAGCTATTAGAGTCATGCCCAGCTGCAGGGCAGCCTCTGCATGAATCAGTCCGTCAGCAATGGTCTATGGGCGAGTAGCCAGATAAATCCTTGTCTCCTCGCTGGAGTGAGAAATGGCCATCAGACCTGAGCAATTGCAATAGGTGACCAGAAAAATACTTAGAGAGATGCACTATTAATCAGAACTCCCACTGCTGCAGGCAGAAGGTTGCTAATTGCTCACCTGTTTTCTGAGGAGCTGAGAGCAAGGTTCTTGAAGGGAATTGGTCACAGAAACATAAAGAGAGTCTATGGGGTTTTGTAAATCCCACCTGTGATGAGAACCCATTAGAAAAGACAGGACGAGAGAGATGCTCCTCTATGGGACAAGTACTTTTTAGAAGTTGACCAAGGAGTTGAGAGACCCATGATCTTCCCCCTTGCAAACAGGCTGTGTTTGTAGCACTTTGAAGCCGTTGCTTGCAGATTAGACCTAAATTACTAGCCTCAGCTCAAAGCACAGATTAAGTGTTTTCACAGCTTGGCCTTGTATATTACAGATCCTTTTCTTTTCCTCGAATGTAAGAAAGGCAGCATTTCACATGTTCTTTTTTGAGACCTTGAAGAGGCGTATGAATCCCAGCTGGGAAAAACACCTAAATATGAAGACCACATAGGCACCAGTCTAGTTTGTGATTTTAAAAGAGATTTCTCTGAATAACTAAGAGAGACAGTTATGTCTCTTTGTCTGATGGATAAACTAGTTTGACCTTATAAGGAGCACCTTGGTTGTGCAAATTGCTGATGTTGCATTTTGAATACATCCTGAAGCATGCACGTTGCACTGAAGTGCACAGCACTCTGAAGCATATCTCACTGCCTTTAAGAGAATGAATCAACCACAAGCCTTACAGTAGGATAGATATGTCTGAGAACAGCTGCAGAACAGCCTGGTAGAGATTTTGTCTGATGAATAGCTGTCCCTACTACCAGAACTCGCAGTTGGTCATTAGATAGCCTAGAGAGGACTAAAGACTGAGCAAGGCTGGGACATGCCATCTGTGAGTGATAGCTATGGTACCTGAAAACATAAGAACTGAAAAAGCAAGAACTAAGCTGAGGTGCTAAAGGTGGTTTTGGATGAGATTCCTTATCTACATCAGCTTTAAAAAAACTATAAAACTAAATTTGAGGGTCATGGAGAAAACATGATGGAATCAGCAAACTGATAAAGGTAAAGAAGATACTGTGAGAGATTTCATTTCCCCATACAAAGCACAACTAGTTTAAGTCTATGAATGTCAGCCATTATTTATTTATGCGTATAATTTTCTAAAGGGTAAGAGAAGGACTTCATGTTACCATTAGTGGTATGTTAATTAAAATATTTCGTTTTCCTTCTGGTTGCTGCCTGGATTATGTGGCAGAGAGCTGTATGCTTGCGCCAGGAGGTTTGATGGGCTATTGAATTAGTTCAGCATTACAAGACAGCAGCATTCCAGCCTTCTTAAAGCTTTCCCCCTCCTTCAGTATTTCCTGCTGCATTTGTCTGAATCTACTTTCGCTCAAGGTATTGACACAAAAAAGCAAGTTTTGCCAAGGTTATTTTCTGAAGCCTAATAAATTCCAAAACCTCTTAAATGTCTTGGTCTTTAGATGAGTTTTCTTCTGGTTAAAAAAAAAAAAGGTATTTCAAGAGCAAGATCTTTGTGTGGTATTAATTTCCTTCCCAGAGTAAATCTTCACTAACAGCTCTGTCCCACATAGGCACCATCAAAACCATTGTAGACAGTGAATCTTACAGGACACAGTACCTCCTGCTATGTTTGGCACCTGCACATCTAAGTAGAGCGGTCTGGGAATTTCTCAAGGAAAGGAATCTTATTTGAAAGTGACTGTTCACAGAGCAAGGACACACAGAAAGTCAGCCCTGCCTGCCCTAGAATCATTACTGCCGTACCTCACCTTTTTGGGAAGGAGTTATTTGCCGTTTCAAGTCTTATCTTGCCCAGTTCGGTTGCAGCCCAGCTGATGAGCTCAATTAAAATATGGCAGCTCTCCAGTTTTGAGATCTTTGGCCGGCAAAAAGCCCATTTTCATCCATGCCTGGATTACAGTCCAAATGAATGGGCCTTGAAACCCACCGCTATAGTTGCTCAGCAAAGGTTGTTACAAATTCTCCAACCTTCATCCACAGTTAGCATCACATTGGCATCCATGGCCCCTTTAATACGGAATTTTCCTCTACTTTCTTAGAGACTGTTGGGAAATATTCTTTCTTCCACTTCTTAAGGAGTGTTTGAAATTCCCTTCCTTCCACTCCCACTCTTGCAATCTTGCAAGATGAGACTCTATCAGATGAGCTGCTAGTAGAAGTGTAGCCATATTTATCTTTAATAAAGTTATACTTGATCCTACTGGGGATCTGAATTCCAAGTGCATTTGGATACTAGAGTTTTCTACTGGAAACAGTGACTTCTGGCAGTAGAAAGCACAACTTTAACAGCTATCAGACTGTCCTTTACCTTCAGCTTGCTTTTTGGAACTGATGGACTCTCAGCTCACTCATCAGAACTCAAAATATTTGATTTTGCTGGTGAGAAAACCAGGATGAGAAATGGAAGTAGGTGTTGAGGACATACACACATAAAAACATGTTCTTGTGAGCAAGGTCTGAGGCATGTGCACATCTTGACTAATATCCTGCCTCAAATTAAATCAATGATAAAGCTAACCTTGTTTTCAGCAGGATATGGTTTTCACCTCTGCCTGTTATATATAGACCATCTCAGTCTTCACTGCACATTTTGTTGTGGCCAAGCTCTATATCCGTGTTTTTCAGTTTAGCTGCACAGACTGTAGAAAACTTATTTTTGTAAACATATGAAGGACTACGACGAGTCAACATATCACAGGAAAAGGTGATAACATTGCATATTTAACATTAGTGTTTAGATAGCTAGTCAGATTAACATTTCTATCATGTTCTTACTTATAAAAAACCTCACACAACTCTGTTTAATACGGATCAAAAGATCATATTCTGCCACAGGTATCAATGTGTGGACTTGAATCAATGAATAGTATTAAGAGAGGACTGTGATTCTGAAAATCCTGTGTATAACAGCAAGATTGTTCCTTCAGCAGTGAACATTGCCAGCTGGAATATGAGAAGATTCAGACACAGGAAACTACAGAACTTTCTCAATACACTGAAAGCAAAGGTCTTCAGAGAGCAGTGACAACTTTTGAAGATTAAAACTAGTTTTGGGTCTTGATCCCATAAGGTTTAGTAAATTTTTGAGAGAAACTGTTGACCCTGAGCCCTAAGACGTTCCTCATGATATTTTCAAAGAAACAGATGCGGTATTACAGAGCATGACCAGCCACCCAAATCTAATGGTGCAGATCAAAGAAGCAGGGTAAAGAAACTTGGGAAACAAGGAAAGACCCTGCTTTTATGGAAGTTCCTTTCTTTAAGTGGTGTGTTCATGGGCTGTTTGTTTTTGTATTCCTGGTGAGAAATGGAAACCAGAGCAGGGCATCAGGAAAGGAGTTGGCCCCTTCAGTCAATTGGGATTTTCCTCAAAAGGTCTTACCCAACAGCTAGATATGGACAGTTTAACATCTCTATAGATCAGCAAGTGATGGGTCTGACTGGGGAAGACAGTAAGTAGGAACATGCTAAAGGGACAATCTGAAGTATTATTTATCTACTTTAGATAGGGGGGAGTGGAGCAGAGAGAAAAGGCACCTATCATGCATTGTTTCTCTATGTTGTTCTGTTTCTCTTCTCTCTCTTTATTCCTTCCCAAATAATGTGCTGTTTGAATAAGCCTATTTAATTCACTGCTTGTGAGCAGGAAATATACTGTTCACTAACTGTTCTGACAGCTTGATTCAGTTTCTCTGTGTTCTTGGATGGTGTCTCAAGATGAGGTTAAAAGTGGACATCTACATGCAGAACCTGGTCCTTGTTGCTGCCAGTTGGGGCTTGGCAAAAGGATTACCCAGTAAAGTAGTGTGCATCAAATGAAGCTGTCTCTGATGTGCCAGGCAGCTATACTAAGTTCCCATTAGAAATCCATCCTATCTTTAATTCCAAAGAATCTGTTACAAACACAACCTAATACACAGGAAAGCATTCACCTACTGTAATGAAGTCACCTCTGGGGTGCAACACGAGCTGTAACCATCTGAAGCTGCAGGAGGAGGTAATATATCAGCAGCACACAGCTGATTCTTCTCATTTTCTACACAATACCATGCCAAAATTTCTACAGCTAAGCAAATAATATCAGACAACATTGTATGGCATCTCCTTCATGTGGGTGGCAACAAGCAGCATAGCATAAGGGTTATTGAAAATATTATGAATCTATTTGAAAAAGAAGTCTCTTGCATTAATGTTCTGAAGCCTATTAAGTTAATAAGACTATTACATTTTTTCAAATACCTTTCCAGCACCATGAAAAAGAACCAAGAAATTAATATTTCTCAATATGTAGCACTTGCCATACACTGAGGTCTGCAGGCAGTTTACTAGAAATATCCCTGTAAATATTCACAGGCCTGAGTGAAGGCTTTGGGGAATCCCTGTGAAATTTTGTGTTGGTTTCACACATGCATGCTAGAGTGGTCTCACTGGACTCTGCTCACAGGGGTTTGCATTTTGATCTCCAGGCTTCAAGCAGCATCAGTAAAAATCGATTTATCTCTATTTAAATTGGTGCAGTTTTTTCTTAACCTGCTGTTGTTAACAAATACCCAAAAAAGCCAAGTTCTACATTTTTCTTACAAAGACCTCCTTGGTTTTATTCTAGAGGCCTTTTAATCCCCTCTTCTCAGCTCTTGTCACAGTAGAGATTTTTCCATACATGACTGTTGGTTCCATCCCCACATGGCACTGTGATGTGGGGAGGACTGCTAGGCTTCAGCTGTAGCTTGCTTTTCATTTGTAGAAAAAGCAGTGATGGATCTTGCTGCAGAACTACCTCAGTTATCACTCTTTAAAATCTTCCTCTGAGAGAAAGAGAGAGAGAAAGAGAAAAAGAGAGAGAGAAATAGAGAAAGAAAGAAAGAAAGGAAGAGAAAGAAAGGAAAGGAAAGGAAAGGAAGGAAGGAAGGAAGCGGAAGAAAGAAAGAAAGGAGGAAAGGAAGAAAGAAAGCAAGGAAAGAAAGAAAGAAAGGAAGGAAGAAAGGAAGGAAGGAAGAAAGAAAGAAAGAAAGAAGGAAGGAAAGAAAAAAAGAAAGAAAAGAAAAAAAAAAGAAGCCTTTTCAGAGAAGAAGACTTTGTGCCAGGCATTGTGGGGTGTTTCAAATTAGTGACAAAGAGACAGATCACCTGATCACCTCTCGGCAGGTCTGAGCACTGACATCCACACGGCTGTGCCATGAGAGCACATCATGTGTAACAAGTTGTCAGCTCAGGGGATGCAACATTCTCTTTTCTTCCCCACCCCCCACCCTCATTCCCTTTCACCACCTGCTCTAAACATGTCTGACAGCCACTGCTTAACACCCCTGCCCTAGTAAAATCCCTCTCTGCAGGCGAGAGAAGCAATCCTGAACTCTCTCCCGAGTCCAACAGCACTGCTTATTAATCAACCAGACAGTTCACATCTAAGAGACATAAGGGCATCCCTCTCAGAGGAGAAAACATGTTGCTTCCAGGGAGCTCTCTTCCACCATCTGCCCTTGTGAAATCTAAGAAACGGGATATTGGGAAGCAAATTCAGCACAGATGTATAACATGTGAAGGTCTGTTGACTTCAAGGTATATTGTATTGCATTTAGCTTCAGGAATTTAAACCACAGAGTCTTTCCTCCCCTCCCTGATGTAGATGTTAGTATTTACACACTATGCCACCTAATTCAGATTTCATCAGTGGAGTTGCATTGTGTTTTGTCATTTATTATTTGGGGTTTTACTTCTGCAAAGAAACAGTTTATATACTACACATGAGACAGGCAGCCATTACATAAACTGTGTAATTTTACCAGATTGAAATTGCCAGCCAGCTGCGTGACCTGGGAGGGTCACTATGATCTAACTGACCAGAAAATACTCTTGATAGTACTTCGGGCTGTAGTGGGAGAAGTTGAAGAACAGCAACAACATAAAAAGCTCATTAATATATATAACTTCTACAAAATGTGTTTGGAAAAACACTTCTAAATGACTTTTTACACCACGCTTAAAAGGGCCAAAAAACATCACCCATGGCAGCATCATGCTATCATGATTTGTATATCTCTGGGTTTGATCTATAGAGTATAACAGATCGTTGTTAACTAATGCTTGTTTGGAAGAAGAAGGAGGGAGACTGCTGTACGTTTCCTCTCTCAGGTCATCTATTTAAGGAGTAAGAAGCATCCAACAGTCTCTTCTTAGACAGTACTGAAGATATGGCTTTAGGGCTGTGCTCATTTAGTCCACCACATAGGAATCCACACTCATTTACCTAGTTCAAAATGTTCCTCTCTTTCCTCTTGAACACATGAATGAGTTGTACCACAAAGAGTAAATCTAAGCAAACGTGAATGGAAGGGGTTTTTTTGAAACATCCTGAACATGCTAGGGTTTCCCTGGTTAGCATCACTGAATTAAAATACGTGGAAACTAACCAGGAAGTACTAGCTTTCTGTAATAGATTTAGCCCTTTATCTCTGCAAAAAACAAGTGCTTTTTCCACTTCACCAAACCTTCTGCAAAAACAAAGATAGAACTCAATATTCTTAATAGATCTTGGATAAAAAGAAGACAGGAAAGAAAACCTTTCAGACTAGTTTTATGGGCTGGAAAGAAACAGTACTGCATATCTTGTCTTTTTTCAAATCTTAATGGCACAGCATGACCTCTGGCAAAGTCTGCTAAAGCCAATGGGGTTGTACCAGGGATTGTTCTGGCTCATGCTCTGAAACTGCCAGTAAATAAAAGGCAAAATCTATATTTCTTCACTCTTTAATGTTAAACACCTTCTCGCATATGACAGTAGAACAATATGATAATAGGAACCTTCCTCTTATGCATTTTCACAAAACTTCCTACAAGCAGAGAAACATCAGGGTTTGGCAAACATTTGGCAGACTGGATGAATTCAGCAGCTTTATAGGGATTGATCCATGGACTAAGGAATGATATCTCTTTCTCTTTGTGTATGTGTGGGTGCATATATATATATGTGAGACGAAAGCGATGGGCTTTCAGAACAGGAGTGGTGCAAGGCTGTGAGTGACCTCCACCAGTGACTCCCCTTGACTGTTTCTCTCCCAGGAGTAGATGGGAGCCAGGAACCAAATTATATGTTTCATGGTCTGCAGATGGGGCACATGTTCACACAACGCATCCTTTTCCATGCCTGTGACAATTTAGCTCATACTTGAGTATAGACAAGGTGTCCTCTTGTCCTAAAATAAAGATTCACAGGAGCGTAAGATTAATGGACACCATCTATTCACCTAGGACATATTGTGCCCTTATCTCTAAATTTTCTTTTTTAAATACGATTTTTGACTGGCAAGCAAAGTGGTACCCGATCTTCAAAAGAAGGATCAAGAAGCAACAAAATAAGTTTAACTTCCAAAATTTGTGTGCTAGCAATCCTATGGACTTTTTGGGGGAAGGGTGCCTTTGTAGTTCCAGAAACACTGGGAGTGGCACACTGCCTGGAATAACTGAAAAAGGCAGCAGAACATGAATGAACCTTCAGCACCCAAGATTTATGTGTCAAAAATGCCTTAGCCCTTGTACATGTTTTATGAGAGTTAAAATAGAAAGCACAGACCCTATGTCTCAGGTGGTAAATGAGCAATACTTCTGTAAGATTTAGCACTTTACAGTCAATTCTTGAAATTCCTTAAAACCCTGAAATTATGAGCAATTGCTCTCAAGGGGTGTGAAGCCTATATCCGGACTGAGTTGCAGTTGTTGGCTGTAATTGCAGTGGAATTTTTGGTGCCAGAGGGATCCATGGGAAAAAGAGGAGAAAAGAAAAAGGCATCTGTATTTTGAAACACAGTTGTTTAATAAACATGCTTTTCCAATAAATAAGTCTGGGAACCTCTTCTGCTCTACTGTGCCAGTGTGGGTAGGCCTGCATTTACACACGGAGGCTTGGCAGCATGGATGCTTGACTCACCAAATATACAGTATCTGCCGAATGTGCCAAGCTGAGAGGCAGATTTTGACAGCTTTGCTCTTGATGAGTAGGACTGTGCTCTGCAGGCAGCACCTGACTACTTGAGAAGGAAACTACTACACAACGGAGGGTGGCTGTCAGTGTTGACAGAATAAGCATGGGTTTTTTTTCTAAACTGCTAATGGGGGCAGGTTCCTTAAAGGAAGGGGATTTTCCAATGGTCCTTGAAGACTCTTTTGTTTTCATTTGTTTTCCATGTCTTTATAAGGTAGTACCTGCTTGCTGCTAATCTTTTGCAGCTGTATTCTTAAAAACCCTGCATACTAACACTTGTCACAAACATGCTGCTCTGGTTGTAACAGGGTGCATGACCATATAGAGATTCATTTTTAGAGCAGGATGATACTCCAGGAACTGTTCTTTCAGCTTCATGCGTGGGCTCGAACAGAGAATATGCAGGCTGAAAGAGTAGGGAGGGCTCAATTAACTGCCTTCAGAGAGCCTAATGTACTCAATTGCACCCATTTATGGCAAGTTGCTCTGCAGTTAAACAGGAAATGTTTTTAACAGTTTTAGTCAAGCTCTTCAGTAGAATTTTATGGAGAATTAGATCTGTGGTTCAGCATTTCAAATAGTAATTTAAGTTCTAATTTTAAGAATACAATGTTGGGTTTAGTTCTATTAAGATCAATAGTACCTTTGCTTAGAACTTCATATTGCTGGAATATGTAAAGTTCTGTTAACTGAAGGTGGAGAATCCTAGTTAAAAAATGCTTGTGTTGCTGGTTCACCTGAGGAGCAGAGGTGGAAGGAGCAGGGGTTCACCCAGTCTGACTGACTTCATCACGACTGTGAGTGATTCTTGTTTAGGATGTTAGGATGGCTTTGTAGGCATATTTCAGAAAGGGTGGAAAGACACTTAATGACCAACTTTCTTTTTTTCCTAATGGGATACATAAAAAGAAAACAAGTTCAGGCTTCATCTCACTACATCCCATGCATATCTATGGATGACAGAAGACATCCACCTTGATTGCGTCATCTCTCCTCACTCTTTGGGAACCCAAAGTATAGTTAGAATCAGTTCTGCAGCAAGTGGTGTTGTCTGACTAGTGAGTGCTTACTTTTTACCTTATATGCACATCAGGTTTCTTCAGTTATGCTGTTTCAGACAGTAACAGTTTCTCAAATGCCTTTGCAATTGGGATGGTATGCCCTCATGTTTGTATGAGGGGATCAGCAGAGGAGATACCCCAATTAATGATCATCAACTCACTCCTATATGAAGAAGCATACACATGTTTGGGCCATTTCCTGACTGTGACTCTTGCTGTAAAAAAATGAGAGGCTTTTCTTGCATATAGAAGTGTGAGCTATTCTTGGATTTAAGGGCCTAGTAGATTCTTTATATTCAAACAGCAAACACCGCCACTATCATTATGAATCACTATTCCTGATGAGTCTAATTCTTTTTACTGCCATTACAGCAGATGCTCACATATCTATCCTCAGTGGCCAAATCAATCTTCCCAAACCCCTCATAAATATTCCAAGAAGAATGCTAGATATAATAACAGCATCTCCTGGCCTTGGCAGGAGAAGATAGAGCTGTTCCTTCAAGTTGGCTTTTTAGGCAGCTTACATGCGAAGCCTAGGGAGACACCTGATATGTGTCCCTTGCTGAACGTTGCTGTTATACAGGCAGATATTCACAGTGACAGCGTATTTCCCTGTTAAAAGCCTTCACTACAATATTCCTCTGTTGCTGTGTCTCTTCTTTCAGCTTCATCCATCTTCAAGTGTGTGAGCTCTGATATGGTCAATTATAAACACTGGGGACTTCTAACGTGAGGAAGTTTTCAGAACACAAAGCAAGCAAACACACAGAAATCCCCTGAAAAATAGAAAGCCTAGTGAAATAAAACATATGGGTTGCCCAAAACAATAGATCTTTAAAAGAGGTTATATATATAATCTCCCAAACTAGGTGGATTATCTGCAAATAGATTTCTCCTTACCTGCTAATTCCTTTCTTCCTGTCATCTCCTTTTCCCTTCAGGTGATAACCATCATCAGTGTGTCTCTTAGCATGGCCGTTCCTGCTTTGTCATCTCCTTCTCAAAATCCTGTTTCCTGTGGTCTTTTTCTGTACATAACAAGTCACAGAGAACTAGAAAAAAAATATTTCCCATAAACTTGTGGGCTCATGACCTTAGCTTCTACCCTTCCTGTAACTCTGCTGGATGTCCATTTGATGTCGTGTTTTCTCTACTCTTTTATTGGCTCTTCTTTTCCATAAGAAACAAGAGGTCTTACAGTAACTAAGAGTTGAGCCTCGTCTAGGGATGAACCTATGGAAAGAGGGCAGGTACATGAAAACCACAGTTCCAGCCCTGGAAGGCTGTCAGTCAGCGTTGGTGAGGCTGGAAAAGGGTGGTACAGGAAAAAACATAGAGTCATTTGGCTAGGGCAAGGCAGCTGCCAGTCAGCTAAGTCAAGCCCTGCTCTTAAGTGAGTTTATTGTTTCTTATGTACTAAACAGAGCTGCCTCTGAAATGCTTGGGAATAAAATAGATGGATGAAATGCTGCCATACAGATAAATTTTTGCTTTGTATCCTCCATGTTCTTGTGTTTTTAAATGGTTCAAGGCTGCCTGAAGCCTTGGATTGGGTGCTTTTTGGCATGGAGTTTGAATAAGATTGAAACATAGTTAAATACACAGTGAGATTCTGAACTGGTTGAGTTATTCTTAAGATTTGTTCATGTTTAGCTATAGTTCCATTTATAAAATACTTGTAAGGATTAGTGTACAACAGCCCAAGAGAAGCATATATTGTGAGACAGCAGTATACTTTAGGTCCCATAGCTGCAATGGGAGATTTCCTCCCTCATTGTCTCTTTGTTTTGCTGTGTTTTCTTTCTGTCAAAAGGAGGCCTTTGATGGTGCTAATACTGTTTTCAGAAAGTTATCTTGCCCACTGTCCTTCTGCAGCATGACAGCAGAGCACATGTGGCAGGTGGGGTTTACAAGGACATGTCACTATGTGCAGCAAAAAACATTTGATTCCTCTCACACTCAGTGCGCACCAAAGCCTATGGATTTGGAAAGTCCATCCACTTTAGGATGTGGCACAGCTAGATAATGTATATCCAGTGAGGCTCATAAGGCTCACTCTTAAGTTCCAGTGACCTCAATTAAATCTCTCTCTGCCACAGAAAAATGGATTTGAACTTTTATAGCCTAAAGACATTGCACTTGGGCAGAGAGTTGATTCCCTGGAGATCAAATAATGATGGATCAGCATTGGACATTATCAGGGCAAAGAAAATGTTTTCATTTTGTAAAACCAGGGTGCTCATCATAAACTGAATAATTTTGTTGACTGTGTCACCCCATAGTGCCACAATAACCTGGCTGTGGAGAATGGAGGACCCAATACATTTAGATTTGTGCTTTTTTATACTGCTGGATACACTTCTCTTCCTCCCCATCCTTCTGACAAGCAAACAGCTTGATTCATTTTCCAGAGCAATTGTCTTCCCCTGGAAAACAAATTCCTTCTTCTTCTTGTGATTTTTGGGTTTCTAAGGCTTGGATGGACAATGTTGGAAAGAGTGTTATGTGGGACACTAAAACTCTAACCAGGCAAGTTGTACCTACAACCAAGTGAAAGACTAAGGCTCATCTTTACGTGGTACCATGTGTAAATACCACACATTTCATGCTCTCACCAGTCTTTCAAAATAGATTAATTAAAATATTCTTCCAATACCTTTTAAAACCCACTCTTTTTTAGAAATTCTTTCCATTCATCACAGATGTCACAGTTAGGTGGCAGGAGTTTCCAATGAGGATTTTCCATCTATTACTTTGGACATTTGAAAGATTTTTTTTTTGCCATTGACAGTGTGGAATCTTTACTGTTGCAGTACAATGTGATTTTAGGAATGCTTTTAGATTCCCAGTGGCATGAAAAGATTCATGACTCTGAGTTAAATGTGTAGGCTTCTTATGAGGCATGAAGAGTCTGTTGTCTAAAAATTAGATCCACAAAAGGCAGTGTACTGAGGTGGAAGCAGGACTTGTAACAGGAAAAGCCAGAAATGAGGTGGAAGAGGAAACAATGGTGACTTTCTCCTCACAAAAATGCTCTACCCACAGCACGTCCTTTCATTTTTGTATGTTTCCTAACTTGGGCTGTGCACAGAGTCCGATAGAGGCAGGCCTCTGTCTGCCTGCCAAAATTAAGACAGATGAGCTCATAGCTATATATTTGGGGCTAGACTAACCTTAATGTAAAGATCGGAGAAACCTCCCATGGCATCTCTAGTCAGCTTAGCCAAGATTTTAAGGATTTCGTATTTAGACTGAGCCACACAGCTGTGTGTTGGGCTCCTAAGTCTCATGCAGATGTCTTTATGAATGCAGAGCAAAGGCTTTTCTTACCTCTTCTCAAGAGGAACAATCCATGTGTGGGTCAATCAACATGACGGAAATGTTTCAGATGACATTACCAGTCACAGGATAAAGCCATCTGAGCTCAAGCAGTGTGGCAGAATGTCCATTTCAAAGAAGCCATCTGTCAATCATAAAGAGGCTGGGATTACAAATCAATATTTCTCTATTAATTTCTCAAGCAAGAGAGCTGAATTAAGACTGCAGATCCTGGAAGTTAGTCTGTGGAAACTCTTTTCAGTTACCATCAATATTATAAAATTGTATAGGTACACTCCAAGTTACAGAATACAATATAAATCAAACATGTAAATATTCCATGGTCTAGTTGTACCTAATCTTTCTGAAGAAGTCCAAAGGAAGCAAAGGTGCTTCCCTGGGTATGTAACCAATTTCACTGTATGTATGCAAGTAGGACCCCTTCCTCATTACTGTGGCAACCTTCTAATATCCTAAAGCTTTGAGGCTAATTACAACTGTCTACAAAAGCAGCTGACGATCCCTTCTGCAGTGATTTTATGATATATTTCTTTGGCAGGATATTAATAATAAACTCAGTGAAACAAGTGGAATTTGCCAACACCTCATAAATAGCATCCATAGGAAATCCACATCAATACAGTTGGTATGTATTTATACTTACAGGTGAAATGGCATACACCATTCAGTATTTCTTGTTGAAGGTCCTTCTTATGTCTATTTTTTTCCTAGCCTTCATTAAAATCTGAAATTCATAAAAAAGAGCAAAAATCCTGTCTGAAAACAGCATAAAGCAACAACATGCTACTCATAAATTTCAAAACCTTCCTACCATCCAGAACCTCTTCAAGTGGGGACCATTTTGAGTCTTTACTGTCTCAGTCTGTTGCTGATCATAATCCTCTGTCCTGGTATTCATTTTCTAAGAGCAATGCTCTGCTGTAAATCAGTTTGGACCCTAAGTGAGCAGCCTGCCAAATCTTGCAGGGCAAAATCCCTCTTTCTTTGCAGAAGCACAACTTCTTGTACTCCTCATTAGCATTACAGAGGGCAGTGGAACAAACCCCAGGGCGATGGTGGATACCTCGGCCCAGAGTAAGGCAAAAGAACTTTTCCATTCCAGCATACCAACAAGGAAGGTAAGTTACGTATTCATCAAATGTCCTATCTAAACATCACAGAATTAAATAAAAATCCCATTGTAGGAATAACAATACATCTACATTTTTAAATCAAGATCTTGTGTGTGGTTTCAAAATTTTTTCATTCAGTTATTCACAGCAAAAGAAATCCTCCTAATAATGTTTAGAGAACAGATAAAGGCAAGCAGAAGGCTGTAAGTAATGGATGTCTAGGAAAGCTGTCTTAAAAAACAAGTGCACCTGTGAGGAACAATTGGCAGACTGTTGGGACTTTTATGGATAATTACATTACACAGGCTCTCATAATGTCAGATGCAATATAATAAATAGGCTGCTCGCTTTGGTGTCCCTACAGTCAGTTGGAGTTATCTGGAAGACAAGTCTTCACTTTTCCGGTCTGTGTGAAAATGACGTCTTTTTGTCAGGAGCTCTTTACTTTGCAGAACACCGCACAGCCCAGCAGTTGCTCGTTGCACTCGTAATTAGATTATATCAAACTGGCAGTGTCGAAACAGTTGTGCTTGCCTTCTTTCACTCAGCTCTAAATCTTGAGCTCCTCCAAAGCACTGAACTAGACACAGTGATGCCTGCTGAGGATAACAGTGCTAATGGGAGGCCGGTGAGGGTGGACCCCACCCTTGGAGGTGTTAAATACACCAGTTATCACCTCTCACTCTGAGGTTGTCTTTTGTAGTTGGAGGTGTTTTGCACTCTGCAGAGATTGCTGAGGATCTGGTAAAATTGATGATCTAACCTGTTACTTTCTAATGGTGTCAATTAAATGCTGCTGGGATTACATATATATATAAAATGTATGTATGTATGTTTTAAGCAGTGTAGGGTTATCAGTTACAAAAAAAAAAAAAAGCTATTAGGAAATACATATAGAGCCCATTAGCATTTTGCCCTGCCCTGTGTACAGACAGTTCATTGGGTCTTTCAATAAAGTATCAAGGGGAAAAAAAGCAGCAGCTTTTAAGCTGCTGTGAGCTAAGAATCACAGAGAGGCAAATCTCAGGCCTATGCTTCTCAGTTTATCCTCCCCTGCATGCCTCAGTGGAGGATATCCATGTTAAAAAGACATTGCTGGTCAGCCCTGCGTTTGTCTGGGCTCTCTTTCTCATCTGAGTGTTAAAGGTTTGATCCTGGAAAGCTGCCTATCCGTGCAGGAAGAAAAGTGCAGCATCCAGCTTCAGGCAGAGGTCAGCCTGTGTGTGCTGATGCCTGAATTACTGCCCAGACATGCACAAACAAAAGACATAGGGATGGGGTTGATTTCCTCTACAGCACCCCTGCTCACAAAAGACAGTGCTGGCAAAATAACAAACACCTCCTGCATGGTCTTTTTCTTCCAGCTTTTCCAAAACAGTTAAAATGGTCATGTTGCCATAACGTGGATGATCAGCTCTTTCCTGTCAAGTGTGTCTCTCTGAAATGGTGCTGCTGAGTCTGATGGATTAGAAATAAGATGGACACTTAAGCATGGAGTACTTCACTGCATTTATGGATACAGCTTGAAACAAGTGGATCTTTTCAAGCAGTTGGGGTGAGGAATGCTCTGGTGAGATTTTATTGGTTGGATATTATTTTTGCTTGTGTGTTTTTTAATTACCCAACCCCAACCAAGTGCCAGCGATTGTGATAGGTCTGAAAAAGGAGAAAGATCCCAGTTTGCCCAATATTTACCAAGAACAGAACGTTACTTTAGGCATTTTTAGTAGTCATCTGAGGAAGAGAGCAAAGGAAATGTAGCCATCTTTCAGAGTCTGCTTGAGGAGCCAAACTTTTTATGTTGTAATGACATGTGCATTTAATAAAGATATAGAGTATTCTAAGGAGAGTAAATCTACACCCTTATCTTAGAGACGTTTAGAATGAAGATTCATTTAATTGTGGCTCACTGCTGAGCACAATTTACCAAAATGGCAGTAAACTGCTATTGAACTGTAACATCTAAAGATGCCTAAGTGCTTGGATAATTTGTGGGGTTTTTATCCTTTGGAAGATGGTAATAAAATAGCTAAAAATAGGAAGGAAAGATAGCAGTAAGTCCTTCAAAGCAAAGAAAGAAGTGGTCACATGTTCAGGGGCTCTAATACAAGCACTACCCCCAAAAGCGGTACATCTCGACCCCCCTACCTTTGTTCGAAGAACTATTGTAACACAGTGACCATTACAAATAAATAAAACCATGCAATTTCCCCCTGGATAGATGCAGTCCAGCACTACTGATGCCTTTGTAAATTTACAAGCCATTAAGAAATTTCCCATAGATAAGTTATGGGCTTAGCTTTCCCTAATTGGGTTTCACAGAACCTTTAAGAGTAGCATGTGGCCCCCTCCTCTCACTCCCCATGCTGTTCTACAGCCAGAGGTAAAAGATAATGGCTGTAGTTGTGCAGGATTTGTGTCCACAGCTGAACCCTTTTATTGTCCCTTAATACAACTCTGAGGGTCTTAGTTCTGCACTGGTGGCCCTAGGAGCTCTCTTTGATCCCTGTCTGTTAATGGAGTCCCTGGGAGATCAGACCAACACCACTGACTTGCCTGTGACAGTTGTTTGGTTGTGAGCCCTATGGGACTGACAGAATCCTTTTCACATCCTAAGTGTCTCTAGTGGAGCCTTTGGTTCAAAATGACTCGTAAAATATAGGTCGATGGAGTTGACAGGGTCCTGTTTAAGTGTAAAATGCAGAAAAGACATACCACACCTAGGCCTAGCAGAGTGGACTTCAGCTTTGAGGTGCAATGATGAGGAGGCATAGCATTCAAGTGACCAAAAACCATTGGCAGTAACAGAAGTAACAGTAATACTCAGTAACAAAAGGGGTACAAGTGGTACAAGATGAGACTGGGAGAAGATCCAAACAGACAACCAGAAGAGGAGTTAGGTAGCAGGAAAGAAGTGGGAGAAACCAAAGCAAAGATGTTGGGAAGGAAATACAGTCCTAAGTTTTACCCAGGCTTTTCCATTTTATACCAACATTACTGGCTTGGTTTTGGGTTCGTTTTTTTGTTTGTTTGTTTGTTGTGGGGTTATTTTGTTGTGGGTTTTTTGTGCTGTGGTTTGTTTGTGTGGGTTTCTTTTTGTTTTTGTTTTGTTTTGCTTTTTGTTGTTTTCTTTTCTCTTTTGTGATTTGGTTTTATTTTTTTTTCCAGTATAATCTAGACATCATGATGCAAGCTGCGATCTTTGTGTCTACTGGGCATGGCAAGCGTTAGTCATAGCTGCAGCAGATTTTGTTAGGCTAAGCAACAGACTCCTTTTCTTTGGAGTGGGTAACTGAAGGATTCCCATCAGCCACTGCTCCACAGGGATAAAGCACAGGGTGCAGAGATTTGGTAGATTGAGTATCAGTATTTGGTATCAGTGCTGAGATATCTGCTTATAATGACTAAACTGACACCAAGGTAATGTTTTTCAAGGGTATTATGTTGAAGCACAGTTCCAGGACTGTGCATCTTTCCTTATTTTTATTAATAGAAAGTGTAATCTACCTCTAGGAGATAACAAGTAAAGTTCATAGTTATTATTAGCTTCAGATAACTTCCAGTGCACAATACTCACACTGAACGTATCTTACATTCATGTAAATTGCATTGACTAGAAAATACTAATTCTCTTCTTAAGATAAAAAATACATATGTAAAATATTCTAATCCAGTGATGCTAATGTGTCTAGGGAGGGTTATTATAATATGAAATTTAAAAGAAATTGAATGCTGGATGAATTTCCAGGTAGTGATGCCTTTGGCTGTGTGCCCAGGCAGGTGAATGGCACACTGCAGAAATGAAGAGCTTGCTCTGCAATGAGAATCCGTCTTTCAACCATCATTCAAATAAATGCAGGACTGTCCACTTTCTTCTGGATTTGACAGCAGGATCGATGAAACACAATAGTTTTTCTTTTCTCCTTTTCCTTTAGTATTTAATTTTGTATATTTGTTTTGCTGTACATATTGAGTTGCTCATCTCTGTCACTTCTGTTAGCAAAGAATGAATAAGTAAAGTCAAACAAGCTGAATGAGTTGTCTGAAGAATTGTGTGAAATTTACTTGAAAAATCACTCAGCAGTTGTTTGGGACAACAAAGAAAACTGAGAAAAGTCAGATGCATATTTATAGAAGTGGTGGCAGCAGCTTTCAGGTCTGTCTGTGGCTTCTCTCCTGCTCTGCACACAGGCAAGCAGGAGAGCTTGCAATTTTTGCCAGGCAGCTGTGCAGCCACTCACTATACTGAGGCTGTGCTGGCCCCAGGAAGGCTGCTCCAGAGCTCAGGAGAAAGATTTACAAATGCATTTTCTTAGTTTAATGTGCTACTTCCTAAAATGATTTTTTCACTTAATTTCCCCCTGGGGACTGAGAGTTCAGAGCTCACGCCCATTGGCCACATTGTAAAGTAAAATAATTCCCAGCCAAACTGCTGGGACAATGAGGGACACATTTCTTTATGTGCAACTCGCTATATTTCTATTGGAGATGAAAGGTGTTGGGCTGGCAACCTTGGAGAATAAAATCCTTCTCTGGTTTGTGTTACCTCAGCTCAAGATACCACACCAGTTTCACCAATGAGCCACATCTCTGGCCAGAAGGGGCTACCCCAGAGATGCCTGAGTAATTCCATCATCTGCAGCTTACTCAGTCCTTGACTGCCTGGAAGCTCTCAAAGTTGTTAATTAATGTTATCTCTGGAATAGATCAGCAGCTCTCTAAGACTGCACTGAACCTGTTAGATGTTTCACACTGCTCCAAACAGCTGTCAAATGGTGACAGTGTTCAGTCACTGCTGAGCTTGACCAGACCTGAGACAATAACCTTGAGAGCTACTGCTCAGTAAGGATTTTCAGCTCTGGTGTAGAGGAGAAAATTATTGAAGAGCAATAGAAGAAAAATGCTTTTAGCTAGTAATGAAAGGTAAGTGCAATGAAAAATGATCAGAAACATTGACTCCATTTCTAAATGCTTGCTTAGTTGACAAACATATTCATTCCCCTAATTTGTTGTTCACAAATTCATGATGAACTGAGATTGGCCTTGTATTGAAAGATACAGATATTTGAATGTTGATATCAGCAAAATGGCAAAGAACAAAGCCTGAAATCTTGGCCTGTTAAGATGAATGGAGTTTTACCATTGACATTCAGTTGAGGCAATCTTCTTCCCCAGGCACATTGTGAATTTAGAATAGGGCATTAATCCCCTGATTTAATTTTTTTAGTCTTCCGAGGCTCAGAAAATATACTTATCAATATGGGCCTTTAACAAAAGGAAGTGGTTTATGAGCAACTGAAACATGCTTCTCCAAGACATACAAAAAGAATAAACTAGCAAAACTGGTATTATCCATGATTAATGCTGACCAGAAAAAAGGTTGAACAGAAACCAGAACTCACGTTATTTAAAGTATGTATTGGAAATCTCCCCAAATTTATTTAAATGCTAGAACAAAACTTGCTTAAACCTGGGTTATTTTATATATTTCTGAAAAATCTGACTCCATCCAGCAAATATGCATAAAAGAAATAAAAAGAACTTTTTATTTCTATGCCTTTTATACTTTAATTTCAGCTTTAAATTATCAGTCTATCCTCCAAACTTTTTTGATCTCATTAACAGTAGAGAAGAATTAAAACATGATCCTTGAATATTATGTCCTTCTCTTAAGACAATATTTTTCTCAAATATGCTGTACTGTGTTCCTTATTTCCCCTGCCCTCCCAGTCTTAGACTCTTCATAGGTGCCATTTATTTGAAGCAGCTTCTAATCCTTATCCTTCCTTCTCTCATTTTTTTGGCTCTCTTAATGTTTTGACTACAGAAAGTGAAAGAGTTTTCTTTTGTATTTTTCTAGACTGATTCATGAAAATGATGTCTATTTAGAAGCATTTAGAAGAAATCTGTCTGTTATCCTTGCCTTTGAAAATTAGCCTCTTTATTATTACAGCTGACATCTTAGTTGCAGATCCATGATCTGTTATGTGTGGGTTTTTTTAAGGATTTGGTTACCTTCCCTTATTCTCCTACAGTTCCCAAAGTCTGGAGCAGAAGCACCCAGCACAGATGTAGGGCCTTGGCTAAAGACCAGTGGTATCATGGCATCTATGAATAGTATGCATGTGTACTCAGGCACAGATTGCCAAAGGAATGGTAACCTGTTCTAGGGGCTTGGGCCCAGGAAGAAAGGAGATAGTGCTGGGGAATGTTAGCAGGAGCAACCAGGACGCCTATAAAGGTGTGAAAGTGAAAGCCTGTAGAAATAGTACTTTTATTTTTATTTATTTTTTCTCTGTACTCTTTTAAACACCAGTTAGCAGTTACACTCCTTCCTCAAGGCGGTCAGCATGAAAAGATTGATCTTCAGTATGTATTTTCATCAATAATTACTCCTAAGACGTGGTCAAGAACCCAGGCTCACAATAGATTGCTGTAGAATAGTAAGTAACTGCTTATCAGCTCTGTTGGAGCAACCATTCACCTCTGTGCTTATGGCCTGTGAGAAAGTGAAGTGCAGCAGAAACTGGGGATAGAGATTTGTTGTGGAAATGGTTGCGTCACTTGTATATGTAACCATTGGCCCTGACTGCTACTAAGTCTCTGCTGAAAGTTACTGCTCCCAGAGCAGCACTTATTCTCTTGCTTCTGTGAGCACTCGTCATCTGCTCCCCTGCAAAATCGAGCAGTTTACCCTAAACTGCCAGTGACAGCACTGATAAGAGAAAAGCTGCTCATATAACCTGTTCTCACTTTGCTGGGAGATAGGGCTCACTTGAGCCACAGTGCAAAAAATGCAATCAAACTTCAAGTGATCTTTGATATGTCCACTGTCAGTGACTTTACAGTGATTTAGTTGAATTAGTACAAAACACTGCATAAGACATTATTTTTAAGGTAAGCCAAAGGCAAAATTATCTAAACCAAGAGTGCTACAATGGCTTGCACACTAATTTAATATGTATTTTAAAATTTCCAGGTTTGTACACAGTCAGAAGCAAGCTGAAAAAGAATAAGAGATATAAGGGAACTAACGGAGAATTTTTTTGATTTACCATTCTGACTTTAAATGTATATGTCTTGCACCATGCAGTATGATACAGTGCTAACAAAAGTAGAGCTAGAATACCAGGGCCTTTACAGCTAACGAAATGAAATTTCCCCACTATATTGCCAGAAACAGTGAAGGCAGCTTTAAATAGCACAGCCAGATAAAGAAGGCAGCACTTTTCAGCCCTCCAGGGGAAAAAAGATGCACAGTTATCTGTAAATTCCTAAACAGGAACAAATAGGTAACATAGTGTAGACAGTTTCACACCTGACCGCAGTATGTATAAATTCAAGCCATTTTCTAATGTACAAATGTTTTTGGGCTGTGCAGGATATTATTATATTTATGAAGATTTTTGACTTTTCAAAAATCTGGGTGCTCTCAGGGAAGTTAGTTAGCAAAAAACTCTTTGGTCCACCACAAAGCCTATATTGCTTACAGCAACTGTATGAATGTGTGTGTCCTGATTTGTCCTTTTGAGTCATCTTCAACTTACCACAATTAAAAAAAGAATGTTACTAAGTTATTTACTTAAAGTCAATTTAATTTTAGTAGAATCCATAGATTTTAATGAACAACTATAACTAGTCCATAACTATAGCTATCAATATCTATTGATAGATGTCCCAATTGATAGGCATTGATGCCCACAAATATTGAAAGGTCTCACTGCTGATTGGTCACGGTGTCTAGTGATATCAAGAAATTTTTGAGACTGATAGATGTAGATGCCTATGTAGATTAAAAGGTATCAATGTCTATCATTAGATGTTGATATTGATGCTTGCAGATAGGTCTTGAAATGGATAGATGTGGATAACTTTTTATCTCAACTGGTGTCTATTCCTATCAGTCTTGAGACTGATTTTGATGTTGTTAGTGTCAACATCTATCAACAGTGAGACCTTTCATTATCATTATTCATTCATGCCTATCAATTTCAGCACCTATGAATGGATATCAATGTCTGTTGATAGATATCATTCTTTTTTGAGCTCAATAGACGCATACACCTACTGATCCAGAGATTGCTTTTGAATAAGCACTGATATCTACAGATAGTAAGACTTTGATATTCATGGGCATCAATACCTTTCAATCTCTATAGGAATCCAAACATTTTTGTTTCAACAAACTTTTTGATACTGGTAGGAATCAAGACCCGTAGATGGTGAGTCCTTTTGATGTAGATAGGCATCAAGGCCTATTGATTTTGACACCTATTTAAGGGTGTTTATATCAATAGGTTATTACCACATCAATATCTATCATAAGCATTGATACCTTCTCATCTCAACAGGCATTTATTTCCTTCAGTCTCAAGAAAATATTTTATTTTCATATGAATCAAGACCTAGAGATAGAAAGACCTTTCAATATTGGTAGACTTCAATACCTATTGATTGCTGACTTCACATTAAAAATAAAAGACATTACATTTTCTACAAAACTTCAATGATCATCTTGTAATGTACTAAAAGTTAAGAGTAATACTGTATGCTCCCCAGCTAACTATGGCTGCAAATTAGTATTTCCCAAAAAACTTCAGGGCTTAATAAGAAATTATGTGAAATAATGGAAGTTATTCTTAGAATAAGAAAATTACAGAATATACTTGTTAATGATCAATTTTCATGAATAATTATTATCTAAGTGCACATGAATTTCCTGAAAAGTATCAGTATAATTGTAAAATATTAAATCCTATAACATGTAGGAGTAATTGTAATGTAATTAATCACTTATCACTTCATTTCTTTTCTTCTGTTATGCATGTGTATAGGTAGACAGAACAATTAACAAGTTATAAAACAGTTCGTATTGATTTGCATAGCTCTGGTTCAAAGCGCAGCAAAATCCCAGATGGGTAGCAAAATTAATATTGCACTGTGGCAAAATAAAATGAATGTACTTTGTTCCATTTTTTTGCCCTACTTTTTCTGAAAGCCTGTAAATTAGCTGCTACTTAGGGCTCTAATACAGAGCAAAGCATTTGTTATCCACTTAGCAGTGCTACTCATCTCTGCTATAGAAAATATCAATGTTACTGCACTTCCACTAAAAAGCACTCAAGTATTTAAAAACCCCAGAAACAATTAGCTTTGATCTAAAATCCAGCCCTTATATATATGAGAAATATAACTTGAAGCTTACTAATGCATTTTCTGTGTCTCTTTTATTTGCATTGAAATAAAAATAAAGTAACTTCATAGGAAATGCACTTACTAGTTTCTCTTGTAGCTCTGTTCTTTCCAGGAGGAGCTTTGTTTCTTGCTAATTTTGTCATGTTTGTTAAGGTTTGCATTTTCTGGGCTCCACTTGACAATGCTTCAGTGCAGTAATACTGAAACAGCATAACCTAGCACTGTCTGTGAATCAATGCCTTTAACTCACTAGTTGTTCCAAAGGCAGAGATATTGTTCTTTCAGCATTGTAATTTCTTGAGATGCTGAAAAAACCTAGAAACTCTCCACTACTTAGATATACTGGAGAGTGAGAGAATTAGGTTGGATCCTGAAAAGATGGGAGCATCCACAGCTGGCAGAGCTTTGCAGGGGCGCAGTTTCTTCAGGCACACACTTCTTTGTCAGCTCACAACCCACTTGTTGGAATGCATATAAATTATTCATTCAAACAACTGTTTTGTTTTCAAACAAACACTGATTTTTGGAGGTGCTTTCTTTCTCTCTCTCTCCTTTTGTTTTTTGTTGTTTCTTTACTTCAAGCCAGTTTTTGACCTGCAAAACTGTGTGTGATTTAAGAGAGAGAGTCCTAAATCCTGAGAGGGGTTTGTGCTTCAGTAGATTTTCTTCATTTCCTTTTATTTCACTCTTTTTATCTTTTAATTAAATTAGGTGCTTGCTGGAGCTGTTCAGCTCAAAGGTTTTGACCCCTGATATGTTACAGAAAATGTAACTTCTGCTTTATTGTCTCCTCAGCAAGCCTGAGTGCTGACTGGGAGAGATCACATGCAGTGACCCAGTTTACAGACTGTAAAGGCACACTTTGCTCTTGGATCTCAGCTGTGGCGGCTCACCGGAGGCACACCAGGATGCAGCAGTGCTGGGCACTGTAGTACAAAGATTTAGGGGGCACTTCCATGAATATGGCATGTCACCAGATGTCAGCCTTTAGGCACCATGAACTCAGAAGCTTGGATCAGGATGAGGTCTGTAGTCATCTATCATCCTCTCACAAAATTGCTTCCTCAGCATCCCATTTATATTGGGATACCACGGAGGGAACATGTATGCCAGTAGTTAACTATGTTTACTATGTTTCCAAACAGAGGACTTGTTCTGTGTGGTTATAACAAGAACATCAGGCCTGTTCCCTGCAAGCTCAGCTAACAGGTCTGCCTACACGCTTAAGTGCAGTTTGTTTCCCTCTCCCCCCACCCTGTGTGTCCACTGTGAATTGCACATCATCCTTATTTACAGTTTGTACAAACAGTGTCAAGCCCCTGTACATTACTTTGAATCCTGAGTGGCTTGGTCCTCTGAGGATGTTAGCTAATCCTCTGAGCCATCCCATGTTACTCATTCTGCCACTTGCTAATTTTGACTCACCATCTGAGTGCTCCAGGAGCATGGGTAGTCAGGCTGTGTGCATATTCTTTATTTTATTTGAACTACTAAGACTTGCTACAACTACCTGAAAGGAGGATGAAGCGAGGAGGTGGCTGGTCTCTTCTCACAAGTAACAAGTGATAGCATAAGAGGAAACAGCCTCAGGCTGTGCCAGGGGAGGTTTAGATTGGATATTAGGAAACATTTCTTCACAGAGAGGGTGATCAAGCATAGGAACAGGCTTCTCAGGAAGTGGTGAAATCACCATCCCTGGAAGTGATCAGAAACTGTGTAGATGAGGCCCTCAGTGACATGTTTTAGTGGTGGTCTTGGCAGTCCTAGGGTAAGGGTTGAGCTTGATCTTAAAGGCCTTTTCCAATCTATCTTTTCTATTATACTATGATTATCTATTCTTTCTCTCTGGATACATTACATGACAAAGCATAGACAAATCATTGTTAATATATTGAGTATGGTATCTGAATGACTTCTGCAAGGTTTTCTCAGCACATAAAGAATGCCTCTCCATTTCATTTGCACAATGCATTTACAATTTCTGTATGGTTATTTGCCAGGAGCTGTGGCAAAGTCTGTACAACAGAAAGGCATATAGACTCCAGCACTTTGAGATGACTGAAGGAGAAACCGTTGGCTTTAATTGCAATGTGCATGTCTAACATGTCCCTTCAGTCTATGAGAAGGTGTTGCATAATGCAGATCCTTCAGGTGAACCTCCTCTGCCTTGCTTCCCATTTGAGAATGATGTACACATACATGTAATGAAGAGCACAGTATGAAAAGCCAGTCTCTAGCTGACAGAAACATGAGTGTCTGTAGCGTGATCAGCATCAAAAAGCCAAGTCCAAGTCCTTTTGTTCAGACACATATGCAGACACCACTCAGTCTGGACCCTTTTAATTTGGCTGATAGCAGACTCATCCAAATGAACATATGGAAAGTCTATCACTGCACATGAGCATAAACTTCCCAATTGGATAAGTTGCCCTTGACTTCCGGAGGTGTCACAGGTCACACATATCCCATTTCCCTTAACATATGAGGGTGCAATGGGTCAGAGCTCAGCAGGACACAGCCCTCAAGAAAAAGGAGTAATTTCTTGAGTCCATCCTCTACAATTTCCCATCAAGAAAGCCAATAGGCAGTGATTTCCTTTCCTTCAGTCTGCTTGCAAGAGAGTTAAAATATATACCTACTCATTCAGAATAAATACTGAAGAATCCATGTGGCCGTGGATGCATGACCTTTTCATGTTGCTCCAATGAGAGACTCGTGGAGTCTTTAATATGCCATATATCACTGTGTATTATGGTTACTTAACTGGTGCACTGAAGAAGCAGCTACTGTCCTCTGCTGAGCTTGGGAACCAACTCATGTTGGGTGCTGTACAAACATCTTGGGAAAAAAAGTCTCTGCAACAGCTAACTCATTCAATGAGGATAAGTCATGTTATGCCTGCAGCTGAAAACTACAGCAGCGGTTTCCAGCTTTTAGTGCTTTAAAATTTTATTGCTAGTTAAATAAAAGCAAACTGAAGTTTTCATCTAAATTAAGCTTATCATTTTGTGGGACTCAGTGGCTACATTTTTCACATGGGAATGAAATCTCTGGACAGCACTTATTATCCATTCTCCTAGGTATTCATTCCATATTCTGATAAAGACCAGCCTTGGGTTTTCTGGTTATTGATCGCAGCCAAAAGGCAGATCTCTCAACTCTAGCAAGTGTTTTTGCTAATATATTTTCCAACATTAATACTCTTTCTAATGTCAGCCTCAAGAAGCAGCAATAAATTGAAGTCTGTGGCTTCAGCTTGTAAAAGCAGAGTGGACCATTTGAATATGTGTTGGACAGCTTGTCACAGCCTGCTGCAAAATCCAATTATTTCTGAGATTATTATGCCTTCCTTTGCTACAGCTATTCTAACTGTGAGGAAATAAGTTTGATTGTCCACCCCAGTGTTAGAAAAACACCAAATTTCAATTAATTAGCTGAGATCCCTATAGTATCTGCTGAAATGCACTGAGGTGTTTAAGCTTGTTATCTAAGCTTATAGGCAGAAAATGATCAGTATTCCTCTATAAGTCAATGAAAGCTATCTTTAAATATAATCAAGTATTTTAAGTGCCTTGATGGGGCAAGTGCTGCCTTCCTCATTGGTCAGGACTGTTACAAACTTGTGTTTCTTCTAGTGGGCTATTTCCCCACAGGAAAGGTGTCCTCCCCACATGAACTGTTTGTGCCGCTGGGTTAAGTCTGGCTGGGAAGGCAGCACAACTGGGAATGTTGACCAAACCTCCCCACACAGTCCTGCAAGGAGAAAAGGGTCTGTACCCTATCAAAGGAAGGTGCAGCATTGCACCTAAGGTAGGGCAGAGATGATGTTGGCTGGAGAAGAGGACACCAAATCAAGATTTTATTGTTGGTTTTCTCTTGGTGCAGTGAACCCATGCCATCTTTTCCTTGGGGTCCTGTCCAGATACCTGAGGTTTTATTCCACCTCAAATCTTTAACAAATCAATTAAAAGCACATGAAGATAGGAGAAAAAAGGGAAGAGAGCCTGCTCTTCAGTGAGTCTGATACAAAAAAAAAAGTGCAATCTCTTTATTCTGTTTTTAACAGCTTTCTGAATTACTTCTTAAATATCTGGAGTAATGTGTACCACTTCCTAAGCCAGATTTAAGGATCAAATCACACCTTACCTGCATACATTGTTTATTATGTGCACTAGTATTATAAAATCTCTGTTAATGACTGTGAATTATTTCCTTATTGTTGCTCTTTGGAATTTATAAACCAGAGATTAAGTCTAAACAAATCTTTTTGATCTTTTAATGGATTTTGTAAAGGTAAGAGTAAGAAAACCTCATCTGTGTTTCTACATATTTGAACATTATTAGAGTTGAGTTTTTCCTAAGCTGATGGTGTAGAAAAAAAGGAAATTTCATTTCCATGAGCTACAGAGCAAGTATCAAACCTAACATTAAATGTAGTTACACAATTCTGTGGATGATAACAACCCTTTGTTTCATTATAGACCTGACATTAGCTTTTCTAGAGAATACTAAACAAAGTGTTTCGGAAGCAGTTAGTGTTAAATAAATGGGTGACATTAGCTAATCATATATAAACAAGGGCTTGAAAAATAGGATAGAAACAGCTTAATTTGTAAACTGAATATAAGTCAAATGGCTTTTGCTTGCCCTTTACATTCTGGAGGAGTTTTCTCAGAAACAAGCTAGCTAGATGAAGAAAGAAGACAATGACATTTGTCTGGATCTTTTCTCATTCACCTGAATCTATATGCACCATATATAATTTTAATTTTTATTATGCAGTTCAAGTTCAGTTTTCAGGAAATTGAAAGACTGGAGCTATCTTTTGGCCATGGGTTACCAAATTAGCTCAGGGGCATGCAAACAGCCTTGGATTAGCAACTTCATGACTGAAGGACCAAAAGCAGACCAGGTCTGGACAGCTTCTGGTGTGGAAGAGGCAGTGGGCACAAATTGGAACACAGGAGGCTCTGACTGAACATTAGGAAACATTTTTTCTTACTGTGAAAGTGACTGGAACAGGTTGCCCAGTGAGGTTGTGGAATCTCCCTTCTTGGATGTATTCAAAAGTCATCTGGACACCCGAGTAACTGGCTCTAGGTGGGCCAGCTTGAGCAAGCGGATGGACCAGGTGACTTCCACAGGTCCCTTCCAACCTCAGCAAGTCTGTGTTTCTGTGAAGAGGGATAAGAACTCAGTGAAAGAATTCTCAGTTGCTGCTGTATTGGAGCTAGAGATATAAAAAGTTCAAAGCTTAGCAGGGCAACTCTGACAGGAGTTGCTGTGCTGTTCCCACAGCCCTCTCTTCCTCAGCAGGAGAAACCAGCTCGGCTGTCAATGGCTCTGACACAGGAGTCACTGGTAGAGACAAAATTTGTTGGCATAGGCAAAATCCCAGCAATCTACCACCCTAAGCAGCTGCCCACCCTGCCAATGGCTCAACAGTCCAGTCTACAGCTCATTCAGATTATGTTCTTATGCATCCAAATGTTTTTTCTTCTTGATTGCATGACTTTTCACAGCTCATAAGAGCCTTTCAACTGCATTATTTTTTTTAGTATAGCTTCAGGGTGCACTGCCTGACAGGGTAATTTTTATTATTTTTTTACCAGAAGCATAACTAGAAACTTATTATTATAAGGAATGGCACTTTTGAAAACCTGGAGTAACTACAGTGAATGCTTATCCTGACAAAGTTCAAAGCTTTTCTATAACCTGTAATTGGGTATTGTATTTACCACAAACTCATTACACTGTATCTGTGAGAAACAATTTAATGGTGGATGTGACAGTGCTAGGTTAATAGTTCTTAAAGGTCTTTTCCAATCTAAACGATTTTATGATTCTATGATTTTGAAGCAAATAATACAAGCACCCTTCATGCTAAGTCCATGCATAATACAGTGATGCCAATCACAGCACAAGTTGCTGCAACCAACCAAATTTGCTGGTGATAATTCCTGACAAGCTGAGTTCAGGTTTGTTGTGCAGTGCAAGGAATTCATAAAAAGTGATCTCTGGGTAGGTGTGACCTCAAATGAGCATATTAATGTTCACATTCAAGAAGTTTTTCAGCACAAATATTTACAATTCTAAGGAAAATGAAAGAGTGTAATCTAGTGAGTGCTGTCAAGTTCTCAGCAGGCTGTTAGAAATTGAATGACATCTCCAGCCTAACCTCTTCATCACTTAGACCCTGTGAAGCTCTGAAGCCAGCCCTGCTTAGACTTGGATTCCTGACAGTTAGTCCTGCCTGTTGATGATAACCATGATAAATATCCTTAGACTGCCCACATCCAAAAATTTCATGGGCTGTAGGTGGCATCTGATCTATGCTCTTTATCAGCTTGGGACCTTCAATGTAGGCATCTACTTCAGGGATGTTTCTGCATTGTCCCCAATATGTCTCTTGTGCAACAAAAAGATGTGGGTGCATCTAGCAGGATTAAAAAAAGGCTAAACAAATCTTGCTCTGCTTGCACTGTGCTCTGGTGTCCAAGCTCACTCATGTCTCTTATGTCTGCTCCCACAGATACCTGCAGTTTCACAATGATTTCCCATGAAAGTACTCATGTAGGTAAACATTATAAATCCTGGCTTTATATATTGTAGACATTGAATATTTACCTGGGTCCAAAGAGAGACTGGCAAATTAGTGGGGGTCCCTAAATCTGTACAAACCACAGACATATCAGGAAGCCCATGTGATATTTATACTGGTGATGAGTGAAAAAGTAACTGAGAAAGTGAATTTAGATATGAATGTCCTACTCTTCTGCTCTTCCCTAAACATTTCCTGCTGGCTATGTCAAAGACAGAGTGGTGGCCTAGCTGGCTCTGTGGTCCAACCCAGTGTAACCCGTGTTCATGTTAAAGAGCTTTCTTTACTCAAAGGTAAGACAGGCATTCCTTACTTATGCACCCTGAATTGTTCCAACAGTAAATATGCAGAGCACCTGGATACCAGTGTTAGTTGACTGAAGTTTGAACTTGTGCCTCTACTGCAGGAGCCTTGGGGAATGAAGAGACATTATAGCAGAGGAATGGATCTTCTTAGTTTGGCCTGGCATTCTGATGAAGTTCTGCACAAAATGATTTATCTTGGATTTTAATTAGTGGCATGAGATGTTCCTTCACTTTATAAGTTGCCTCATCCTCCCTGCTTTGGACCTGCTGTCAATGAGTATGAGATAGGCCCGAGCCCTGGTTCTGTTTCTGTGACTCAAAGCTGCAGAACACTGTTCATCAGAGCATCACTCAGACCAGTCAGGGACTGAGATGTCTCTTGACTCTAGACAGTGTGTCAGCTCACACACCCAGGTCAGGAGCATGTTTCCCCAGTGATGTGAACTGACAGAGTTTTGTATAAAAATCTCATCCCTGTTCTTTAAGGCTAGACAGCAATGAGGCAAGGTTTTCCAGCACTGAAAGTTCAGATTTATAAATCTAAATTTGAATGTTTGTGACTCAGTCTTTTACGGGAATTATTGGTAAGTAAATGAATTTATTTTTTTATAAACCATTAACATCCCAAGACAATAAATAAGAAAGATTTAACCAAGATGACTTAGATGACATTATTCTGGGAATAAAATTCAGCTTAATTGTGATTTGTGGGTTTAAATAGAAAGACCTTTAAATCCTGGTTAATCTTATATAAACTCATATTGCCATTCACAAGTGCTGCAAAATGTCGAGGCAGGGTCCAAGCATCCCTGATGTAGTTTCAAACACTGCTAGCTCTGTGTTTTCTTAAGCAATAGTTTATTTTTTAATTTGCTTTCTCTTTGATTGCTTTTACTTAGAGAGATCATATTTTCATGCTCTTCTCTAATATCAAGGACGCTGAAGAAAAAAAAGCCAAACTCTCATATTGGCAGTTGAAGTTTCTTGCGGCGAGTAAGTGGGAAACAAAGGGAAAAAACAGTACTGCAAGATTTGTGATGAGCATTGAAAAGGGAAATCTGACAGTATGGTTATCCTCTGAATTGGAAAACTTCCTTTTCTAGTACTAGCATAAGTTATCCTAGGATGTGTGTGTTTTGCAGACAGGCTTCAGCATGTGATGCGGAGACTTTTTCTTCACTCTTTTTCTGTGGATGCATCAAGCTAACCAGTCACCAAGAAAGCAAGATGACATGTGTCACCCCGATAAGATCTGAGCTATGTTATTGGAAACACTCTTGCATTATAACCATACTTATTTAGTTAGTTTATGTAGTTACACATACAGAAATGCTTATTGTTGAGTCACTTGCAGAGTATTTAAACACATGACAGCATAACCTCAGCTCTTGTGTTGCTTTTGTGTTGGTTGGAAGATAAGAATAATGAATCATTTTAATGAGTTAAAAGATGAGGAAGATGAAGGTGGATTGTGTTTTTTTGGCCTGCTGGAGTCAACCCTGCCACAAACTTGGCTCTGCAGGGGAGAGGATGGCCTGATTTCAGCACAGAGAGTGGGTGGTTTCTCTGCTGAGATTGCTGCTGTGGCCCTTCCAGCAATTAATGTCACTGAGGTCACAAAGCAGACACGAGGTGGTAATGACTTTCAGTTGCCAGTGACCTGCCTGGATCCTAGCCAAAGACTCAGAAACAGAAAGTAAGCTTTTCAGGCTGCTACCAGTCCCCCTATCTACCTTTTACTTAACATATTTCAAGCTATGTAACAACAGCAGAGGGAAAAAAAAAAAATCTAAGGCAAGCAAAAGTTGCAAGGATGATGAAGAAAGAGGGAAGAGCAATGGGAAATTGGGTTGGCAGTGAAATGATGTGGAGATATACAGACCTAGAAAGTAGTAGTTTCAGAAGTCTATCACTGCTGATTGGTTGCACGCCAACCCCATATGGTTTTAATATTGAAAGATTATGTGCAGTGTCTGGTTATCAAATATATAGGAATATTTTCTGCAGCTGATTCCCTAATATGCAAAGCTAAAGACATTTTTTGTTGGCAATTAGTAGTGCTACGGTGAGTCACTCCTCTAGTGGTGGTTCACTCCCTCCCTCGCTCCCATAAATGCTTCTAAGTATAGCTGCTATAGAAATATCTTTCATCTAGGGGAATAGACCAAAATAGCAAATTCTATCCCTAAAGTTAGAGTCCACTAAAAGTCCTGGTTAGTGGCTGGTTAGTAATTAGCAGACTATTAGACTAGAAAGGATAAAAGCCTTAAAGTACCTAACTTTCCTTATCAGTTGTTTCTTTCTTTTCCTTGTCGGTTTACATTTTGCTATGATTTATGCTTAAAAAGTGCAAAAAAATTTCATAGAGAAAAGGAGGTTGATTTCTTTGAGATCAACACATTGTTAAGATTATATATTGACAACATTTTCTTATAAACACACTATCATTCTGTCGCAAGAAAGAAAATATCTGAGTCACAATAAGTCCTGATCCTGATGGGCGATTTTAAAAAGCAGTACATGGGCCAGAAAGAGGGGCAGAAGCTGTGCCTGTGACAGTAGGCACATGTTGCTTCCACGATTTTGCAGTGAGCTCTGCCGCTGTAATAACTCAAGTTACTCCAAACAGTGACACCATCAGAGCTGGCAGACACATTTCACCTGAAAATCTCGACATTGCAGTATTTTTTTTTTTGGAGGGGAGGTTTTGGTTTTTGGTTTTTTTGGTTTGTTTTTTTTTGTGTGTGTGTGTGTGTTGTTTTTGTTTGGTTTAGTTTGGTTTTTGTTTTTTGTTTTGTTTTTTTTTTTTTGTATTTCGGTGTCAATGAGATGACAGAAATTGTAACAGAAAGAGTAGAACCCAATTGACTGAGCTTATGAACTCAGCTCGTCTGGGTCGATGTAGTATTGCATGGTCCTATGAAGTTCAGTGGGCTTGTCAGTCTCTTTAGATCTTGTGCTTTAGATAACAGGGATGATTTGCCACAGTGATATTTGGCAACTGGTTAATCTTCAGAGATTTAGATACAATGACAATTTAGGTGGCACTCCTGTTAGTTTGCTTACCCCCTTAAGCAGGTTTAAGGGTAGCTAATAGGCCTGGGTTCTTTATTTAGCCAGTTAAGAACTTTAGAGTTCTCTACTTTTCCTCTGAATTTTCACAAATAAAAAGCCTAGATTATGCCCTCACATGCACTGGGATCTCAATTCTTCTGCTTGCAAGTTCAACTGTGCCTTCTTTTGCAAGTAATTCCTCAAAAGCCAGATACAGTGAAGAAATAGCCCCATCCTCTTCTTACAACAAGCAAGCTGTGCAGGTTATAAAAAAAGTAAATATTTGAGTCAAAGCAGCTGATGCCAGGAGAAGAGCCTTTTCTTCCAGAAGAGAGAGAGGAGGAGCAAATGAACAAATGTAGGTAAATGCATTGAAGAGTATGGGCTGGCTCATTTTCCCTGTGCTCTACAAGATGCATGTCATGTTCCTGGGAATCTGGACTCAGGAGCCTGTGGGAGGTTTCAACCAGAAAAAAAAACAACAAACAAATCCAAAACAAAAAACCAACCGAAAAATCACTGCAAGGAGAAATATGTAATTCTAGGCTATTTTTATGACCTAGTCTCTTCTCTGAACATACTCTGAATTGCTGTCCTGTTTGGTAATGTTGAGTGTGGTAGCAGTACTTGTTGTCACTAACTGCTCAGTTTACCATTTTGTGGCTTGCTGTTCCCTCAGATGTGCTTCAGACACAGACTGGCACCGTCCTGGGCAAACAGAGCTGAATTTAATTTCTAACATTTAGTTTCTAACATCAACATTGTAGTGTTGAACAGTGGTATGGACTGACAAGCCTGAAGTTTGCATCTTGTGGTGCCTTTTAAAGGCAGGCTTACTTGTTTCTATGCTCACTTGGCTTGGCAGCCCTGTTCACAGGGCTATATGTACAGCCAGGCTAGCTGGTGTCTAGCTGCTGTGAATCATCAGTCAGTTTGCTGCTCTGTCTCTTATTTCCAGAAATACAGTGCTTGCGGCAATGAGAAATTCTGATGCAGTGTCTTCTCACAGACCAAACATGATGCTGTCCTAGCAGCTTCCTCAGTGCGATTTCCTGATATGGGAATGTGTATAAACTTATTAAGAAAGGACTTCCAGGACTGCAAGTAATAGGTGGTGATTTCCTCAAAAAAATTAAGGACTGGTCATGGTGAGGGAAGTCTAAGGCAGCAGATGAGCTGTGATGTTGAGGAAAACTATGGCAGGATGAATAGCATTTGTTCAAGGTGCCAATAGGATCTATCCCAAAGTTATACTGAGTTATAGCTAGAGAGTGAAGGGAAGTATAGCTAAGATCATTCATGCCATCGGATTTTTTATACAGCCTATATGAAGTAGTTAATAGGACCCTTGAATGCTGTATCACTGCAACCATTTTATCATAGTTCTGCATCCAAAACCTGGAAATTAAGACCTGCCTCCATATTATCCCTGGGGACAGCACTGACATATTTGTTCTCTTTTAATTAGTCATGGCCACCTCCAGGTTAAGCCAGGGGAGGCTGGAAGTGTGAATCTCAGAGTGAGCATTTAAATCCCAGTCTACTGCATGGGGATAAACAGAAGGATATCTCTGACACTCTGAGCTCTGACACTGCGTGGACTCTCCTAAGAATTAATTCCCAGTGCAGCATTTACTACAAAGGGATATGCACACCAATAACTCTCAGACAGAAAGGCAGTCTGCAAATGATGGCAGAACATGCATGTACATTTTTGTTTACAGAAAAAGTGGAGCAGGCAGGACATGCATATGCTGCCCCTTCCCATTCCCACTATCCTGGTGGAAGGTTACCCTTGCTGCTCTGTCTCCAGCATAGTCAAGCACAATTCCACTCACAGGTCTGTACCTGTACAGGGGTGTTGTCTCAATCAGTGGCAGCCAGACCTGCCAGATAGATAGCTATCCCATCTCACCATGTCTGCAGTACGTGGAGGAACTGCAGTATCAACAATACATCAAGGGAAGCAGCCTTTTCAGATGGCACAGCAGGTGTTGAAAAGGCGATTTTACCTACATTATCCCATTCATTATAAGGTCATCCCCAATGCTGATGTCATATGGGGGAGGCTTCACTCCCCTCTGGTGAAGGGGGAAATGGAGGGGGGAGCACACAATAACTTATATACTGAAATCCTCTATGAATCTGCTCGGTTGGCAGAGAAGGGACCAAACGGAAATTGCTCTCTGTGCCTTCATTTGCACAGAGATAAATTTCAAAAAGTAAAAATTAATTGCTACAGGGATAATTAGAATATGGCTTTGGTTAATGTCCTCAAATAAAACAACTAGAATAGGGATTTTGCTCTAACTGGCTGAAGATCATGAATTATTCCAGTTACATGAAAAAAACTGGCAAGATTTCTTCAGGTCTTTAAATGAATATGTTTTGACAATGTTTGTGTCCATTTTGTTTGCTTGTTATGAATACTCTGGCATGAAGGTTTCCCGGCATGAATGTACTTCAAAATAGTCAATATTTTAAGTATTTACTGGTAGCAGATTTGGAATCCCTGAAATTTGCACCAAACATATTCTCAGAGACATAGTTATCCAGTAAAGGAATGGAAATACCATGTGACTAACATTAAATCCAGACCAGTTTAATTTTGATTTTGATTTTTGAAAACCTACAAAAATCTGCTCACAACCAACCTACAGTTTTTCTAAAATTACCCTCAGAGTAAGTTAAAATGGAGAGTAAGGTAGGTAACATCATAGGCTGTTCAAGGAAATTCATGGGCAAGAGAGAAATGGATTACATGACCGAGTAAACTATTTTAATTTTTGTTGCTAGAAACTTAGTTATTCGACTCTACTGGCAATCATCCTCTGTGTACTATTCATGTCCCAATATTCTTCCGAATGTTTCCACGAGGTTTGCACTTAACAAAGTGAAGGTATAAACAAATGCAGGAAAAAAAAATTACTTCCTTGCCACCATTTTTGTGACACTACCTTCTCATGTTTTTCAACAGTGACTTTTAGGCTAAACTTGTTCTACAGTTGTGTATCATTAAATCCCCTTAAACTGTCACTTCACACAGTGCACTGAACAGCACACGCTCTCTTGCTATGCATGCCCTGATCCTACCAGCTGTCCCATCATGGTCATTGTTTTCTAACATTCAATGTTTTCTAACATTCGAACTTGCAACTAGTTGGTCTATTTCCCTTGCCATGTCTTTGACCTTTGCTGTAATGCATAAGCATTACAATGGGTTTTCTCTGACCTTATGTGGCTTTGGTATAGATCTGTCATTATATTTGTCTCATAACTGACTGCTGATCTCACAAGAGCAGTTCTTCCTTATGTGTACTGTTGAACATATTAGCCCCTTCTCCCCCCCTCTCCACCCCCTTTCTTTTCCTAACCTTTTCACTGATTTACATTTTCTTCTTTTCCATTGTATTCAAACAAGCGCAGAGGCTGAGCCACCTATTTCTGTTTCTTATTTTACAGCACTTCATGTTGAGTTGGGCAGCCTTCACAACTGAAGCAAAGTAATTTCAGGTAAAGGCCAACCACAGAAGAGAGGCTTCCATACATAATAACGCATCATGTCATTTGTGCCATAGAGATCCTTTAGGAACCTCTGCAATGTGGCTTCTGATGGAGTAAACAAAACAAACAAGACACACAGAGTCATAGAATAGTTAGGGTTGGAAAGGACCTTAAGATCATATAGCTCCAACCCCCCTGCCATGGGCAGGGACACCTCACACTAAACCATGTCACCCAAGGCTCTGTCCAGCCTGGCCTTGAA